>JAVXUP010001518.1:0-222429 GCA_033070095.1 Escallonia herrerae
GACACTATATTTAAAGGGATCGATACAATAGTATCTATACATCAATTACTCTAACTCATACGTACTATGTATGTATGCAAAATTGCAACAACACAATTAACATTGTTGTTTCACAGCATACGTGTAAATAATTATGTGGCTGGTAGGTAGTTCAGCTGATAAATCCTCTTGTAGAGGACGAAACAAGAGAAGTGAGATCTCGATTCTCCTAGCCTAAGGATCGAGGGGAGACACTGGGCAGCGGCCAAGACAGCACTGTAGTTTAATGCAACCATAAACCATATTAGTGGGACCTCACATTTACTTCCCCATTACTTGCCACCCATAGAGCTGATCACACTATTCACACGCAGCAACACACACACACACACACGCCAAGTTGCTCCCTCGCTCTCCCCATCAAAAGGTTATGACCGAAAGTTGGTTGTTTGGTGAAGACAGTTAATTTAGTCAATGATCAGGAATCACACTACGTGCGGACAATATGTGTTTCCTCTTTTATGGCATCTCTAGTGAAATGTGTCTTCCCTTTTAAGTTGAAGTTGTTTTAGGATATGGGGACTAGCATGGAGATAGAGGGGGCATTTGCAAGTGCTAGTGGTGGTGGTGGTGGTGACGATGTTGAGAAGGGGGAGGTGGAATCAATCGGTGGAAATGAGGGGGTGGCGTACTTGGTCTGGGAAGATCTGACGGTGGTGCTGCCAAACTTTGGGCATGGACCAACCAAGAGGCTGCTTCATGGACTCAGTGGCTATGCCGAGCCTGGTAGGATCATGGCTATCATGGGTCCTTCTGGTTCTGGCAAGTCCACCCTTCTTGATGCCTTAGCAGGTCTCTCTCTCTCTCTCTCTCTCTCTCTCTCTCTTATCACATAATCTTTTCTTTTTATGGGTATATGGTGAGCGAAAGCCAATCTTTGGTTACAAGCTGCAACAAGTTTGGAAAGCAAAAGAAAATCTTTGTCTTGTTTGGTGTTTCCTTTTTATTTGGGAGAAGTCTGTCCTTGCTTCCAAAGGCCTTCTAACTTTTAACCATTTAAGGAAACTCGATCTTTTGGTAAAATGGGCTGTTGATCTACCTTTTTGTTTGGGTGCATGGGCAAAGGTAACCCTTTTAAAGGATCAGAGTGTTCCTTTTAATTTAATCTCTTTCTCATAATGCTTTGCTCCTTTGTTTTGGGAGATCCTTTGGTTGAAAAGAAAACCCAATTGCTTCTTTACAATCCACCTTTCTTGGGGAGACCTGCAAACCAGACATAAGATACCCTGCAGTGGAATAACTCTATCCCCCGTGAACATGCCATTCTTGTTTGGGTCATCTTATACGTCTAAAATAAAAGTGAGCTGTTGGCCTTAATAATGGTCATATCCTCAAAAATTTACACCACCATTAATTGGGCGGCAAAGTTGTTGGGCAGGCTGACAATTAAGTACTAGTATATGTATATCTAGAAAGCTGGCGTGAAGGCATTGGGGCCAGCCTAGAATTTTTGCTGCCAAAGTATAATTTCTCTTCTCTTTGGTGTAAAAAGCATTTTCCTTCCAAAAATGCCTCATTTAAGCATTTTCAAATGCTAGGACCACTGCATTTGAAATATTTGGATCAAAACCTTAGGACAACAATTGCGGGAGGTGAATAGAATGCAAACATATATCTCTTCCTACTGATGGAAATCACACTGAACTGTTACAAGAAAGCAACTTACTAGCTTGTATGTGCGCTGCAGTGCATTGTGCAGAAATTGACTAAGAGGAGTGCCTGGGCTAATCCATGCAGATTTATTGGATGACTTAAAAATCTATGCTAGCGAGTTTTTTTTTAAGATCAGAACTGGTGTCTTGAAAATTCAGTGATTACCAGCTTGTTTTTCAGTTCTCAAAAATCAGTAGCTGAAAGGCTCAATAGTTGTGTATCAAGTGTTCAACATCGAATTTTCAGTATTGTAACAGCACCTTAATAAGCGAACGAGTTTGAGCATATGAAAAATGGGTCCTTATTTACAATGAGAGACGATTTATTTGGTTAAAGGTTTGATAGATAAGTAGTTTAGAAGCATTACATACTCTCCTTTACAAAGTAAACTGGATAGAGATCACTTGAAACAAAGTGCATTTCAAGTCACTAGTCTCGGTGTACCATATGGCACAACATGCCTTTAATATCCTATTGAGACGTCAAACACAACACAATGAAATTGAGGCCTATAGAATTGAGGTTGGAGGAGATCCGATGGTGTTGAAGTTCTCGTAAATACCCTACTTTTACTCCTAGTTTTGCGTGAAGTAACATACCTCATGACGAAGTTGAACTCCAGTACTTGTTGTTTGGTTTGTGATTGTCATTCAACTAGGCTGAACCTATGTGATAGAAGAATAACTGGCCCATTATGGATTTTTTGCTTCATCTATATTTAAATGTTAAGTAATAATTGAGCTTGCCACAGGTAGACTCTCGACGAATGTTGTTATGACTGGACATATTCTTCTCAACGGCAACAAGAGGAGACTAAACTATGGCGTTGTTGTAAGTAATTTCAGTTCCTACAAATTCATTCCAATGACACATCCAAGATTTCAAATCTTGAGTTCTGGAAATGACAGGTACCTTATCCTATGGAGTCTGATCGCGACCAAAACAGAAATAATGACAATTTTGCCATGAAAAAAAGTAGTTTTTTGGGGGGAAATTCAAATAAGAATGTTTTTCTGCGTCTTCCAAACTTCAAAAGAAACTCAATTAGGCTTCACTTTTTATAGTGGCGGTCTATGCATGAGACACTCACCATTGTATGATTTTTGGAGGGTTAATTTTAGTGTGACTTCTTTTGATTTTAAATCTTTCAAAAGTGATAAAACAATGGATGGAGTCTTACACAAAGTAAAACAGATATACCCTGTTGGCCATGTAAACTAGAAGTCCTTTGACACATCAAGAAAATTCAAGTGAAATAATCAAATGTTGTACTGACTTAATCAAAATGACCATTGTGCAACAGTTACTTGCTTACAGGAATATGTGGTATGATAGTAAGATGGCCTTGTTCACAAATTTTGATTTTCATTTGTGGAAGGACATTGTGTAACATGTGCTTAATATGTAAAGCAAAACATGCTTAATAGGTTTTTAATTTCCTTGAAGAAACTGCAATTTCTATATAAAATAGATTAAGTATACCAGACAATCCTGTAACAGGATGAAATCAGAATTTCTTTTCCCCAAACTACTTTAAATCCTTTTGCCCAGATGGGCCTATTTAGTTTCATGTTGCTCATCGTGCACTTCATTCATGAATGCTATCGTACTTTTTAACATATCATTACCACTCTATAATGTTTACAATTTGTCATTTCAGGCTTATGTAACGCAAGATGATGTATTATTGGGAACTCTTACAGTTAGAGAGACTATCACTTACTCAGCCCATTTGAGGCTTCCAACAACCCTGACAAAAGAAGAGGTACAAGAAATCGTAGAGGGAACGATCATGGAGATGGGGCTCGAGGATTGTGCTGATCGGCTAATTGGAAATTGGCATTTAAGAGGTATAAGTGGCGGAGAGAAGAAGAGAGTAAGCATTGCACTTGAAATCCTTGTAAGACCCCGTCTCTTGTTTCTTGACGAACCTACTAGCGGCCTTGACAGTGCCTCAGCCTTCTTTGTGGTCCAAGCACTTAAAAGCGTTGCTCGTGATGGAAGAACTGTGATCTCTTCTATTCACCAGCCTAGCAGTGAAGTTTTCGCACTGTTTGATGATCTTTTCTTACTATCCGGTGGTGAAACTGTCTACTTTGGGGAAGCAAAGGTGGCTATAAAGGTATGGAAGCCA
This sequence comes from Escallonia herrerae, assembly GCA_033070095.1. NCBI lineage: Eukaryota > Viridiplantae > Streptophyta > Magnoliopsida > Escalloniales > Escalloniaceae > Escallonia > Escallonia herrerae. The sequence goes on from JAVXUP010001518.1 coordinate 3,827, forward strand.
AATTTGAGTTTTGATGCCAAATATTGACTCTTACTTATTTCCAACTCAGTTTCAGAAATGTGCATTGTATTGTACTTGAAAGTATACAATCTTTCATGTCAGCTTATGAAAAGTTTAGTGATTGGAAATTCTGTCAATTTGTTCTCTCTTCTATGTACCCTGATATATAGCGCTTCTCTTACAGTTCTTTGCGGAAGCTGGCTTTCCATGTCCAAGTAGAAGAAATCCTTCCGACCACTTTCTACGCTGTATCAATTCAGACTTCGACATTGTAACAGCCACATTAAAAGGATCACAAAGAATTCGTGTATGTATGCATCAGTTTGTGTTCTTTTATCATCTCTTTAAACAACTGCCTCCAGATGCCAGTGGATGCTCTCTACAGTAATGTATTTCTAAAGCACGTAACAGTAAGAAGATCTCTATTTAAGGGTTCTACAACCTAATTATAAGTGTCACTTTAACCAAAAAGCTTCAAAATAAAAAAAAAGAATCCATATTGAAAACTTGTTCACAGTTGTATTTTGGGTTTGTCTTACAGGAAACACAAAAAACATCAGATCCTTTATCCATTATGGCAACAGCACAGATCAAAGCCATGCTTGTTGAGAAGTACAAGCGTTCGGAATATTCAGCAAAGGCAAGATCTAGGATGCGGGAACTCTCGACCATCATAAGCATTACTGAGTCAAGCTCTTTGAGTTCGTTACATCCTTCTCTCTTTAACTCTCCTCAACATGTTACTCTAGGCTCTCCAAATGATGCTTAAATGCTGTACTAACAAAAATTTAACTTTATTTGTCTTATTTGGAACGCAAAATAGCTCAACAAAATGTTCCTTTGTGTTGAGATGCATCCTTAAGGAATTCGTGAAACCTTTTGCATAACTGAGTTATGACGTTTGATTTTAAAAAGATGGTAGCTTTACTAGTTTATGTCCTCAACATGCACAAAACCTGGCCACCTTTCCTTCTCAGTTGGCCAAGCACTTGCAAGTAGTACTACAATATCACAATGGTAAGGGGATCTAAAGACCTCACTTTGCCATTAGCAATTTAATCATTGAAACTATTTGCATTCCTAACTTTTGTATTCAAATAGAGATTGAGGTCTATATATAGAGAGAAAATCAAAAGATACAAGAGCCAAGAGTTGTGAAGAAATCAAGCTAATGTAGTGTCCATTGTTACTAAAGGCGCAGGTGCATTTAAGGCACAAAGGTTTTATAGAGCCTAGCTGCAAGGAGCAAGTTTGTGCCTTTTCAAAGTGAGGCGCAAAATAAAAATAAGAATAGATGGATGAGAAGAACATGGTCCTTGGGCTCCTCTTATTGGAACTATGGTACTATGTATTTTTGTTTCTAACTGGTCAGGGGCCAATAAAATCACATAAAAAAGTTGCTCAACATGGTAATTTAACAAAGTTCCAAAACTAGAAAGAGTCTCAAATTCAATGAGAAGTAGTTCCATATCACCAGTGAGGGCCAAGCAACAATACTTTCTTCAAAGGGAATCATAGGCTCCAAGTCCGGTCGAGATTCATCCTCAATTTCATCATCTTCGTCTACAAGGTGACTAATGGAGTTAATCTACTTGAAAGGGAGCAGCAGTTGGCCACGATCGGCGACGGGGCACTGTCACAGTGAACTGCAAGAGAATCAATTGATTGGGATTTGGGATTTGGGGTTCTAGGTTTTTTTCTTTTTTTGAATTAGAAACAATAAATGGATGAGATGATGCCATGATGGAAAAAAATCAAAGACTTGACTTTTTGGGCTTTTATTTGCACTTCCACTCCCACCTTACACGTGGGCGCCCAAGACGCCGCCTATTTGAAGGGGCTGCCCTAAGCCCTAGGAGAGGTGCGCTCCTTGCGCCTAGGCGCACTTTTGATAACACTGGTAGTGTCCCAGGAAAAAGAAGAGCAATCTCATGATACAGATGTACGTGCTTTCGGCAATTCGCCGAAGGATAATGGCAACAACTTCTCAGACCGGCTTCCTACCTGCCAAAAGTTTTTTTTTTGGCATTGATATCCTCCCTCCCATTTCGAGAATAAATAGAAAACCTTAGAAACACATGCAAGTCAGCTTAAGGCAGCTCAGCTGATTACTAAACAATTCAACTTATGTTCAATAGTTCTCAAGACCTCTTGCAAAGAGAATCATTTGAACTTGATATCTACACTCCCCAAACTTTTAACTGCACCGAAACTTGCATGCACTTGGATAGTTTTGGTGAATTTATGTGTTGATGGTTGAGTCATTCTTGTACTTCAAACTATTCCTGAGCAATTCGTGTTTTGCAGCAAGGACTTCAGGTTGAAGCAAGTAGTGGGAGTCAAGCAGGATGGTGGAAACAACTCTGCACATTGACGCGAAGATCTTTTGTGAACATGTCCAGAGATATGGGATATTACTGGCTGCGTATAATTATATACATAATTGTGTCTATATGTGTTGGCACTATTTACTATGATGTGGGCACCGGCTACACCGCAATCTTAGCTCGGGGAGCTTGTGGTGGATTCATAACAGGTTTTATGACTTTCATGTCCATTGGAGGCTTCCCATCCTTTATCGAAGAAATGAGGGTATAATTAAATGGAACACCATCATATGTGTCCAAATTATTTATGAATTACATGAAAGTTCTTGCGCTGATGCATCAGTAAATACCGTTACTGACAGGTGTTTTATCGAGAAAGGCTCAATGGATACTACGGAGTTGCTGTGTTCATACTTTCAAACTTCCTCTCCTCCTTCCCATATCTGGTTGCAGTTGCATTCACTACTGGAACTATCACTTACTACATGGTGAAATTTGGGCATGGAGTTTCTCATTATGTGTACTTCTGTCTCAATATTTTTGGAGCTATATCTGTGGTTGAGAACTGCATGATGATCATAGCTTCATTGGTTCCCAACTTCTTGATGGGAATTATAACTGGAGCTGGAGTGCTTGTAAGAACACTTCTAAAACATCCTTTAGTTGCTCTAGTCTAATCTTCATCAACTAGTTTATTACCGTAGAGATTCTTGTCACAATTTATGGCTTTGTATGCAGGGCATCATGATGATGACCGCTGGATTCTTCCGTTTGTTGTCCGATCTTCCCAAGCCAGTATGGCGCTATCCAATCTCATATATAAGTTACGGGTCATGGTCACTACAGGTACTTCTCTAAGACAGCAATTTTTAGCATCTCTTCGATTTGATCAATTATATGGTACCTATTGGTTGATTAGTTTGGAGTAATTGCTCCTTGTGCAAAACTTCTTTTTGTTACAGCAGTACGAATATGAAATCAAGATTTAAATGTGCATCTATGTACTGATTGCAGCCAAAATCCTTTAGGGATGATTTGCCTTTCTAAAAGGGTAGTATTTCCGAGGTCTCATCACAAAAAGAGATACCAAAGAGGTGTGTTGAATGGAAGTACAAATTTCTTTTAAAGCCTAAGAATGGCCAAACGGGAGAAATTATAGGCAAAGCGCCAAAAGCCCTGCTCACATTGTAAGCAAGCTAATGAAGTGGGGCACAAGCGAGTAAAGCCTAGCCACTATGAGGAGATGTATCTAACACTCTATCCCAGTTTCTCTTACAATGGAGGCAACTAGTTCTTAGTGGGGCACAAGCGAGTAAAGCCTAGCCACTATGAGGAGATGTATCTAACCCTCTATCCCAGTCTCTCTTACAATGGAGGCAACTAGTTCTTCCCGATCTAAGACTCACCTAGGGCAAAAAGCAGGTATGTAGCACCAGGACCTTGAGGATTCCCAAAGATAAAAATCTAACCAGCCGGAACGCCCCTGTAGCATCTCCCTCTTGACCCACTGCACCACAACTTGGAGACCCCCAGACAAGTTTGGCCATGACATGGCAAATGAAGAACCATTTGACTTTTTTATGGGGTCAATTAAGGATTTCATCTTACAGAGCACGAATATGTGGAAAATCAGTGATATGGCATCTTATAATGTACGTGCTTTTTATATCCGTAGACTGTACCTGATTGACATAATGGGAAGTGAAAAGCATCACAAGAAAAAAAAATCACTTCTTTTCTAAATCTCCTAAGAGGTGGGAGTAATTAGAATGTTTTCCTAGCACATAGGTTGTGTGCTGATATGATTTTATAAATGAAGCACTTGCTGCAGAGACTGGTATGCCCTATTTTCAGCCTAGGCATAATCCTAGAAATTTGGTCATAATATGTTGCTGTCGTAATTGCAAATGCAGGGAGCATACAAGAACGACATGATCGGACTCGTGTTTGATCCCTTGGTTCCTGGCGATCCAAAATTGAAGGGCGAGGACGTAATGAAAAATATGTTTAGGATGCCGATTGATCATTACAAGTGGTGGGACTTATTTGCTCTATTTGCTATTGTCGTATTATACAGACTCACCTTCTTCATAATTCTCAAGTTAAAGGAGCGGGTTTCCCCCTTTTTCCGGTCACTTTATGCCAAGAGAACTCTGTATCATCTCAACAGAAGGCCCTCATTCAAGAAGAAGCCGTCTCTCTCTTCCAGGAGGCACTATAATGAGCGCTCATTGTCTTCACAAGAGGGTCTTACTTCTCCAATCCCCTAAAGCAGCAAGAGAGAACACTTGAAATTTATTGGCCATGACACTGATTATACTGCAGGTTCTGCTGCTGATGCTAATGAAGTTTCACGGTTCATGTTTCATACACTTCAAGGAAAGTAGGAAGTTGTCATTGATGTGTATCATTGTGGAGCAATTTGAAGATGCAGTGGCATCCAGTAATCATGGCCTTGTAAATTCAACTATAGATAGAAAGTTCAAACTTGCACAAGAACATGCTTGTTATTGGTTCCAGAGCAAATGAAATAAGTGTCACCATGAGTGGACATTACCAACTTTCTTTTGGTACCGATAAAGAGTACAATGATATACAGACGTTAGGCTTTACAAACAACAAAAATGCAGGCAAAGGAAACTTGATCACCGCCGGCAGAATTAACGGGGCTGACCCTCGTAGACATCCACCGAGGATACTGTACCAACTTTTACTTGTTAGTTATATCCTGTGGCAGGATGTGGGAAAGAATGCGTTCGTGGCTTCGTGCACTGTGTTATTACTTCTACTCCATTGCTGTGGAAGAGCAACCCTCCATCAAACAAAGCAGATAACGAAAAGTGAAAAGTACAAAAGCAAGAGCAAGAGCAAGATAATGACTGCAAATTACCAGATTCTGTGTATGCTTAGGTTGGAACAAGCAGCATGCATGCCTTCGCATAGGTTGTAATTTTACCACTTACACAATTCTGAAGATCTCTCAGCTAGCCTCCCTTTATAAAATGTTCTATTCACTGCATGTAAGTAATGTTTCCCCTAGTGTTGGCTCCATTTTTCTCTGTAAACTTAAATGATTACGATGGAATGACATGGAGCCGTCGAGTTTCACTACGCGTATTTCAGAATCATCCGTTACTAGACCTTGTCACGTATACGAGAAGGCAAGATACCGCTAGCTAGTGACGGTTCCTTGACAGCCGTTTACCAGAAGCAATCCGGGCCTATGGAGTCCCAAAACTCCATTGTAATACATAAAATAAGAATATGATTATGACGTGAAATTTATCTAACGCGACAACTATCATAAATACCAATGTGCAGGATTAAGAGAATCGGGTAATGAAAAGGTCTAGTCAAAGTTTGAAGCACCCAAAAGTGAGTGCCACAATTGGCATACATAGCAGCAGCAACAATGTATGAAGGGAAAAAAGGTGTAATTTTTGGTGGGGGCGTGGACAACGGGCATAAGAATATGCATTAGATGAGCTGGGAAAATCTTTGTCGTAGAAAGGATGAAGGAAGTTTAGGATTTCATTGCCTCAAAGCTTTTAATTTGGCACTATTAGCAAAATAAGGGTGGAGGTTGGTTACAAATCAACGTTCCTTACTCTTTCATATACTTAGTGCAAAATACTTTCCAGAACGCGACTTCTTCAAGGCACAACTTGGCTCTCGACCGTCACTTACTTGGAGAAGTATCATCACGGCTAGACCAATATTATTGGCAGGAACAAGGTGGAGGGTTGGAGATGGAAGGAAAATACAAATATGGCATGATAGGTGGATACCCTTACCAGTTACATTCATGGTTCAATCTCCAACTAGTCATTTGTGTAAGGAAGTGACGGTAGAAGAATAGATTGACAAGGATATTAGAAGATGGAAAGTAGATCTTATAAACCAAATTTTTTGACCCCATGAAGCTTTACTAATTACAAAAATCCCCATCAGTAGTTATTCTTGTAATGACAAGTTGGTTTGGTGCGTACTACAGTAAAGACAAACGGTTCTCTGTGAGCAGTGCCTATAGGGTGACGATGCATCAAGGACTAGTGCGAGAAAAACACAATCTTACGGGAGAAGCTAGCACGGCAGGAAAGCACCCTGGAACTTCTTATGAAAGCTGAGAGTCCCAAATAAAATCAAACTTTTTGGGTGGCGTGCTTGTTCTAATATATTGCCTACGATGGAGAATATTCATAAAAGGAAGGTATCAGCTCAACTGGAATGCCCGGTATGTGGAGATAACAAAGAAACTATCTTCCACACTCTTAGAGATTGTTCCTTGCCTAGACAAGTCTGGGCTCTTTGCTCTCACAGCCTTTACATTGACAAAACAAAATTACAAACAGTACTTTGGTGGTGGAAGGATTTTGCAGGCTGCATGGATGGAAAGGAAATGGAAATGCAAGTAACCCTATGCAAGCAATTTTGGTGCAGCAGGAATGAAATCATCTTTCGAGGGGCTCAAACAAATGCACTAGAGATCTATACAAAAGCTACCAGATTCACTGAGAAATACATAAGTGCACAAATCCGTATCCCAAAAAGGATGGATGCAATACCAAAGGTATGGCAACCACCCCTAGCGAATTTTGTCAATAATTTCGATGCGGCATTTTTTTAGGAAGATAATTCTATGGGATGTGGAGTAATCGTAAGAGTGTGTAACGGTATGGTACTGGCAGCTATGTCTAAGAAAATTCCGTTAATAGGAAGCCGAGCATGCAGAGGCGGTGGCGGCTTATGAAGCGGCAAAATCTGGCTTGGTTTGTAGATTTTGGTTTGCTCAACTTGAAGGCGATGCATTAAGTATGATTCAAGCTTTGGCTTCTTCAGGGGAAAATCTATCTAATATTGGGTGCATTATAGAGGATACCAAAAACTTAGTTCATTGCTATGACTCTTGTATGTTTTCATTGGTTAGACGTACTGACAATTTTGTAACCCATGAATTAGCGAAATTTGCAGGGAATGTAATTGACTTTAAAGTCTGAATGGAAGATGCACCATACTTTATAATGTCTGTCATGCACAAAGATTGTAACCCTTATCATGAATAAACACCGCTTTCTTTGATCAAAATTATAAAAAAAAATGAAAAAAAAGGTGTAATCAAAATAGGCCTAGCAAAAAGGTAGGTCAGTGTGTGAATTCTACTATTGATGTACATAAATTTTGGGATTTCTTGCATCTGTTGGGACCTATATAACTGCACCTTGTGGGACATTTTAGTAAAGGATTGCACTAGGAAACAAGACGTGTAAAGAGGGTTGTTCACTTGAGTCCTAAGTAGATATGCTCACATTAAAAGAAGAAAGAGACCTTATATTGATTTGGTAACCTATGTATGACTAGCATGGCACCAACCTTAATTCGAAACAGACAATGCTGTAGGCAACAAAAAAATTTCAACAGATATTGTTTTACTTTGCTTGCTAAGCCCATTTTTCCTTTTGATCCAAAGCTCTTACCCAAAGAGTTAGAAAAGGTATTAAGTGCTTACTTTCAAGTAATGAAGTTTCATCAGCAAAAAAACATTTATGAAGTGAATGAAATTCATAGGAACGAGCATGGTTCGGTTTGGCTCGGAGGCCACATCGCAAACCGAAGCGTCAGCTACGGCTTGAAATTTTGAATATTTTTGCACATACTTTTAAAAGTTGTCGCTTTGCAAAATCTATTGTTCGATCCAAATATTATTTAAATTTGAAGTTATTATTTTTCTAAGACATAATCTCGTCATATTTCATATCTAAGTACTCGTGTTAGCATAAGATATAACTGTTATTCCGAATATATGTTACGATAAAAACTCAAGTATGCATTTGCCATTGACGTACAAAAAAATGAGTGAATCAATATACAAGAGATATTTATCATGAGACTTGTGTTACAAGTGCTCTCATTATTTTTCTTTCTTTTAGCTTTTAAGGTTTATTTTATTTAGTTTTGTCTAGTAGAGTATCATGTGTGTGATAATAATCAATGAATGTCACTGAAAATAAATTAATATATTGTATGTCGGTTCGATTCGGTTGTGATCGGTTTAAAAAATTGATTTGTGAATCAACCCATTTGAGGTCGGTTTGAAAAAATATGGAACCAAAACGTGATTTTTGAACGGTTCAGATTCGATCGGTTTAAGCGGTTCAGGTCTGTTTGAATGCTATGGGCAGGTCTTATTATTCCTCAGTTTCGGATTGAAACTCACGTATTTTTACAGGACGGACAAACAAGAGTTCATATTTGTTTGGAAGAGCAGTATTATGTGAAGTGCAGATTAAAATACGTACCCAATCACTTACCCTCGCTTATTATTTTTTTCCTCTTCTCAAATCTATTGTAGAAAGATCTTAAATCATGAAAAATGCTCTCTCTATCAACTTGCATGCCTTCTCACCCTATTTTGCTATCTTTGTTTCGGTTGCAATGATACAGTTTTGAGCGATAAATGATAAGATGACATATATAAAGCGTGAAAATATTCTTTCTCTCAAATTGTTTGTGCAAATAATGTGGGCTCTTAGCTCCGCAATGTAACATGTCAGACCCATGGAGAACTCAAATTAGAATCAAATTACTCGTTCTCAGTATTTCATTCTACCCTGGAATCATTCTTAAAAAAAATTGTATTCTTCTAGCAATTTATAGGAACGAAAAAAAAAAGAAAAAAAACTAGCGCTAATATCTTTGAACATATTTGGTTGCAAACTAGTCTGCAAATTAAAGTGAAACTACAACTCTAATATTGCCACAATAATAGTCGTCAGACATATTTAGTGACATTAAATAGCAATGTTAAAAAAATGATGTTGCGCTTACAAAAATGCCAAAAATGCCGCTTATTATTTTTAAATAACGAACACTAGCAGTTGCAAAATGAGAGGATTGTGATTCTTGTTACTGTTTGAGTTGCACCAAAAATTCATTCACTATCTCCCACGGTACTTCTGGCCTCTCAGAGACATTAGCAAGTTGAAAAGAATATTAGGAAATTGCAAATTTGGAAAGTTACCCAAAGTTCTATACCAGAAAATGCAATATATTTGTGCAGTAACAAAGTTTTAGCTTTCGTGTTGGAACAAAAGTGCTATTTAATTTGTCACGTGTTTGTCCACCAAGAAAACGAAAGATTTGGCATTAATAATAATAATAATAATAATAATGATGAAAAGTACCAAAAATGCCTCCTACATTCTATTAATTTGTCACTTGTACGTCTACCAAGAAAACGAAAGACTTGGCAGTAATAATAAAATGGGAAGTACCAAAAATAACGATGTATAGCAACAAACAAAATTTATCCTCCACGCCTTCTTGTTTGCACGAAAACAATATTGTTGCCATCTTTGGAGGTAGATAGTTACAACTCTTCGTATATGGACAATTAATGATTGTCAAATATAGTTAGTGACATTTTTACTAACATTTTCAATTACAATTTTTAATAGCACGTCACTTAATAAAAGTCGCTTAAAACGGAGAGTTATACCCTTATTTTTACAAGCGAAACGGCGGTCAAAATTTGTCCCTTTCACAAGTACATGGAACATGTTACTTTTTGGCCCTGTGCCAAAAGCTTCTTTAAAAAAAAGGTGCAACGAAGATCTCTTTCTTCTCTCTTGAACTTTGATCCCTGCAGCTAGCCCCATAAATTCATGGCAGCATTGAAGCATGTTTGGTGGCAACAGTTACTCCTGTTGATAACTTAAAATTCTCAATTCACCACCAAGGCACATGGCCACCCCTGGACTCTTCACTTGTATATATATAGAATGAGACCTGGCCTTTCTCTTCTATGTATTCTACTTTGCTTCGAATGTTTAGGGTGCTCGTGAACTCTTAGTAGTAAACAAGGAGATAGAGGTGGCAGAAGCAGCAGTTGCAGCTGATATTGGCAGCGCTGCTGGTGGTGATCTCGAGAAAGGGGTGATATCAGACGGTGCAGCTTACTTGGCGTGGGAAGAATTGACGGTGGTGCTGCCAAACTTTGGAAATGGACCCACTAGGAGGTTGCTCAATGGGCTTACTGGGTATGCTCAGCCTGGTAGGATCATGGCTATTATGGGCCCTTCTGGCTCTGGGAAGTCCACTCTTCTTGATTCATTAGCAGGTTGGTGACTCTCCCTTTCTCATGCATGCACTGATGCACATGTTCTTCTCTCTTTCTTTTTTTCACCCTGGCCCGGGGATTGCCAAGACAAGCAATATCTCGAAAATAAATGGGGGGTGCCATTGCTACGAGGATAAACCCTGATATCCGATAGTTACTGCATCACTGTCACCAAGTTTCATTGTTTGAAACAGTACTGGTTTTGAGTCAAAACTATGACCTATAATTAAGATGACTATGAGACCCGTTTATCAAATGAAACTGGATAATATGTCATTTTGATTAGTGCTAGAATGAATACTTTCCCGAATTTATTCTCGATGTACAGGAAGCCAAGTGCATCCCATATTCCGACCTCGGATGAACGCCATAGTGCCAAAATGCGATAACAAAACTCTTGGTATACCGGCCTGTTGGGGACCAAAGAGTACGATGTTTGTCACACAAATCATGTGGTCGTGAGCTTGGATAGATAACGTGCACACGAGCTCTCGACCACATGGTGCATGAACCACAAATGAAATTAGGGTGCACCCAAAAACGAAAGAAAGAAAGAAAGAGATTAGCTACCTCACCAGGATCTTGTGTGAGCTGAAATGGCATTGACCCATTTAATTTTCTTCAAAGCTGAGCCATTCTAAATTCAAGAATTCCAACATGTTCTGCGTCTATGGAAAGGCACTTAAAGTAGGAGCATTGATCTCATCTTAGACAAGATTGGGGTCCTCCATTTATGGCGGGGATAGGACTAACTTTTTCAACTCTCTTGAATTGGTGTTATAATTGGAAGTGATAGGCTGTCGTTTGCACCTCAGTAAATCAGAGTGCTGAAGATGAACCAAGAACGTCAGACCATTCATTGACTTGTTTTATTCAGCTCCATTATTGTGCATAACAGAGAAGCATGGGGAATACTACCTGCTCGTTCCTCTGTGTTCAACAGGGAATCATTTCAAAAAGGAAAAATTTGATTGCTATCCCGTAGAAAGAATCTTTTTCATACCTTCCACGTAGAGATAATTAATGATTATTAAATATTTTTAATGATTTTTTATTTAGTAACGCTAAAAAAATACTGTTAAAAATTATCCCAAAAAGTGTTAACAAAAATACTACTAGAAATATTTAGCGACTATTAATTATCACCATATAAGGAGTTGGAGGAAGATTTCTACAACGGTAGCAGCCAAAGTTCGTCCCGAGTTGCCAATTTCGTATCAGTAAGGCATGTGGAACCCCGTTACCCAACTGCTAAATATCAGCGCAATTTTACTACAACAATTACGATGACAAGCGTTGGGAAGAACACAAACAAATTTATTTGTCGTTGAATATGTTTGGCACAATCTGAAAGCTTGTTGATTTCTACGATAAATATTTTTTTTAGGATTAATTTTATACTATACTTCATAATTAGGGGTCAATTGTATCCAGCACTCAATGGTTCTAAAATTAGCACTCAACACCAAAAATTCAAAATCTTGACTTTCAACACCAAATGACGGTCAAAATGCCTTTTAACGAAGACGTATGTTTGTTTTTAAGGGGCAAAATGATATTTTGCCTGTAAAAGCTTAAATGGCAGTGGATGGCCCTGCACATAGCAACCAGCCGGCCATCGTTGATGCAGTAGCAATCAACTCCCTTTTTTATTACCAGATATGTCGCCGAAGACATTGAGCTAGCCATGCCAACCAAGGTTAGCCACCAAAGAGTCCCACCGACGTTCGCTATCATCACCGTAGATAATGCCCATGTACCCACCACATGGGGTTCTCATGGAAAGTTCCTCGTATAGTTTCACCACCGCAGTGGCACCAAAAAAAAGAGTACCAGACGAGGGCGCTGCCGCCAGATCCACAACCACCAGTTGACCCACCACCGCCGATGAACAACCCAACACCAATTTTTCTGTAATTCCAAGAACCAAAAATTGAGACGTACTTTTGATTGGAACAACCACGGCGACTAGCGCAGCGCCAATCGGCGCCATCACCGTCACTACTGCTCGACGTTTACAATGAGGCTACAACTGTCGCACCACAACCACTACATACACCGCCGGTGGCAGAACTTATTGTTAAATTAATCCCTTTTTTTTTTTTTACGTCAACTGTGTTCTTGGTTGTTGGACACCACTTTTTTACAATTTCCATTTGACTCAGCTAAATTTTCGAATTATTTGCATCAGGGCAATCTTTACTATGGTTGTCATTTCTTTTGATGGAAGTATGGTCCATGTACTATGACTCCAGAACAGCAATACAAATGTCACCATACACAGAGTATTGGAATATGTACAAGTAGCTAGCAAACTTCCATATGCACAATATTGCTAAGGTTTCAGATTTGCAATAGGAGGAAAGTCAAGTGCAAGCGCAAGCGCGGTGCCTTCAAAACTTTGCTCCTTTTGTTTGGTATGTGAGTTCCAAATTCTTAGGTGGGGGGTTGAATTAAGTCACCTCATTAATTATAGGAAACTTCTTTCCATCTTATAATAGAACCACATAAAGAGTTAGTTGCGCAGTCATTATTGCATAGCATTGATACTGCTACATGGGAGAGTCTGCAGCTCAACTGTGTGCTGTAACACAAGGTTTAGGCCTGCAACAGCATACGGGCATGCACTAATGTTTGTACATTTTGTGGCAAGATTTGCTTTTAGCCGTGACAACATAATTCAAAGAGGATTAATTGTGAAGATCTTTGCAGGAAGGCTTTCGGGAAATGCCGTAATGACTGGAAATGTTCTTCTCAATGGGAGGAAGAAGAGGCTAGACTATGGAGTTGTTGTAAGTACACTATTTTCTGCTATTTCAGATCATGGAAAGAAGAGAAGAACTAAAAGAGAACTAAATAGTGATTTCAGACTTCAAAAAGAAATAAGGCAGCAAGATTATTAATCCAGGGAGTACAAGGGTTATGATCGAATCCACAACAAAGATAGAATATTCAAAAAAGATCACAAACAGTAAAGATAAACATAAACATAAAAGAGAAATAGTGAAGATAAACCATAAGCAGATATGTCCATGTTAGGAAGATTACTGATGAACTATGAAGCAAGTTTCTTAAATTTCCAGGCTTATGTGACCCAAGAGGATATACTGCTTGGAACTCTTACGGTCAAAGAAACCATCACTTACTCGGCACAACTGAGGCTGCCAGGAAACATGACCAAACATCAGTTCAATGAAATTGTAGAAGGAACTATCATGGAAATGGGGCTCCAAGACTGCGCGGATCAGCTGATTGGAAACTGGCACCTGAGAGGCATAAGTGGCGGGGAGAAGAAAAGACTTGGCATTGCACTGGAAATCCTTACGCGCCCCAGCCTCTTGTTTCTTGATGAGCCAACTAGTGGTCTCGACAGTGCCTCGGCCTTCTTTGTGGTTCAAGCTCTTAGGAATGTTTGCTGCGGCGGGAGAACCATTATATCTTCCATTCACCAGCCGAGTAGCGAAGTTTTTGCACTTCTTAATGACCTTTTTCTGTTATCTGGTGGTGAAACAGTTTACTTTGGAGAAGCAAAGAAGGCTCTAGAGGTACAAAAAGATTAAATGTACATACTCTTTTATAAGCAAAGCTTTTCACTTTGTTTCAGATGCCTTTTTATCCAAAATACAGTGACTTGCTTAATCAAACCTCAAAATGTTCAAGTATAAGAAAAAGAAATCAGAAATGCTCTTACTTATGATATTCGGTGTTAGTAAGAGTTTGCAAAACTTCAGAAATATGCTCGTAGAGTAGAATGTCTATCATGCGGAAGACGATTACTACATTTTTTTTGAATTGCCATAATGGAAAAGATAAAAGTGCATGTTGAGGTGCTATGAAACAGAGCATACTACTGATGTTTCGACCTGTGTTCTTTACACAGCACGTATATCAGCATCGTTTAATCTAATCTATTGTCATTTTTACAGTTCTTTGCTGATTCGGGGTTTCCATGTCCAAGTAAAAGAAATCCCTCTGATCACTTCCTTCGATGTATCAACTCAGACTTCGACAGTGTCAATGCCACTCTTATGGGATCTAATAGAATACCTGTATGTAAGCAGCTGCAGCGTTGCTACCACTATCATTTTTTTATTAATATCGTTTTCATGGACATGAGCATGCATTTATTCAAGTCTAAATGCAGAATATATATGTGTGTGTGTGTGTGTGTGTGTGTAACATAGTGGATTTTGTACAGTATCAATTCTTGTAACAATTTGAGCGTTTATCTTCTTTTGGCAATACATGCACATATAGACGTGCATTTAAAACTGAAGCAATGTAAGAAAATGGAATTTCTCCACAAAAGAATCACATGATGTTGGTATTCCTCCGCGAAAGGATCACATGATGTCGATTAGTTCCATCATGCAGGCCAAGTGTCATGTGATTAAACACTGAAGCTGCAGAAGAAAACAATTTATGAATTCACCATACACTTCCTACAATCATTCGTTGATACTTTGTCCCAAAAAAAAATTATTTTCTGCATTCTGCTCTATAATTCGACATTAGCAAGAGACTTTTCAATTTGTCATGACTATTTTCTTGGTCCTCAGGTGCAGGATATCCAAAGCTCTTCTGGACCATTTTTGAATTTGGCCACAGCAGAGATCAAGGCAAGGCTTGTAGAGAGATACAAAAGCTCGGAGTACGCAAAAGAAGCTAGATGTAAAGTTCGAGAAATCTTGATAACTGTAAGTGTTTGTGGATTAACTAGTGTTTGCTTAATAGTCCACTCAAACACAGGAGGTACAGAATACCTACACTTGCAATTTAATCTGCAGTATTTTTCCTCAGAATCATGCTAAAAGTAGCGATAGCACTTACCACTTTTATCTGTTGAAGCCAAAGCTTACAATGGCAAGGAGTAACTTTGCTGGTAACTGCTAACAATCTTGAAAAATACATGTTTCCCCGGTTCTTTAATCCTGAAAGACAAGAAACGATTATCCTTAAGTTCGTCATGTAGAGAACAGAGAGAAGGAAAAAGGAATTAGGAGAATAAGTTTTTATCAAATGTTTTAAGACGTTATACGTTGCAGGAAGGACTTCATATGAAAACAACAATTGGTAGCCAGGCAACATGGTCCAAGCAACTCTGTACTTTATCAAGGAGATCTGTTGTAAACATGTCCAGAGACTTTGGTTATTACTGGTTGAGAATAGTCGTCTACCTAGCTGTATCTATTTGTGTTGGTACCGTCTTCTTTGACATCGGAACCAGCTACAACGCAATCTTGGCACGAGGGGCTTGCGGAGGATTTATATCTGGTTTTATGACATTCATGTCGATTGGAGGCTTCCCATCCTTTATTGAGGAGATGAAGGTAACTGATCTTAGTTTGAATGATAAAACAGGATCCAGATGTTCAATCGTTGATATGGTACAAGTCTTTGAACAGCACAGATTAGCCAAACTTCAGAGGATCTTGATCCAATAAAACAAGAATTTGCTCATTCTGTTAAGCCCCTAATTCTAAGCATTTGTAGTTCATATATGAAACAGATCTTCCACAGAGAGCGGCTCAATGGTCATTATGGAGTTGGAGTGTTTACTCTTTCCAACTTCTTCTCTTCATTCCCATTTTTAGCTGTGATGTCGCTTGGTACCGCAACTGTCACTTACAACATGGTGAAATTCAGGCCAGGCTTCTCCCATTTTATTTACACGTACCTTGATCTTTTAAGCTCTATTGCTGTTGTGGAGAGCTGCATGATGGTTGTGGCTTCACTTGTTCCCAACTTCTTGATGGGAATCATAGCCGGGGCTGGGGTCATTGTAAGGATCCTTTTAACATTTTTCGATCTGACCTTCCCCTTCTTCCCACTAAATCATCAAATGGTACTCTATATGCTTTTCATCAATCATATCTGTTCTTGCAGGGTATTATGATGATGACAGCCGGCTTCTTCCGCCTTTTTCCTGATCTGCCCAAACCGTTTTGGCGATACCCGTTTTCGTATATCAATTACATGGCATGGGCCTTGCAGGTAATTTTTCATTGGGATGACTTGAATTGTCAAGCTTCTAGCAGAAGTGATTCTGTAAACAAGTTCTTGAAAGCAAAATGAAAAAGACGATACGATTCCACAACTCAAAGCCTACGACACTCAAAGAATTTAAACGCAAAAAGTTGTGTGTTTATGTACTCGAACCTGTCTACTTCATACGGCCTCAACTTGAACGTGGAGGGATAAGCGAAGGTGTATCGTTATGCACAAATGCAGTGAGAACTCGGGCATAGTGTGGGACTTTAAGCAAGGACGAAGACTTGAAACGACACCTTAAGATACAAGTGTGCTCATAGCATGTTAAATCACAAGCATTAGGTTTCCTTGTGTATAAGAGTAAACATCAAAAAGCGCATTTTCCCATGCTTGAAAACTTTTTTTGACTCATGATGAAGTCCTAATATTTTACTGGGACATTGGTAGGGAGCATACAAGAATGACATGATTGGAATCGAGTTTGATCCTGCTCAGCCCGGGGATCCAAAATTGAAGGGTGAGGTTCTCCTCGAGACGGTGCTTGGCGTTTCGCTGCGGCATTCAAAGTGGTGGGATCTGGCTGTGGTCATAGCCATTCTCTTATTCTATAGGCTTCTCTTCTTCACCATTCTCAAGTTCAAGGAGAGAGCATCACCAGTGTTTCGAAAGCTTTATGCGAAGAGAACTCTGCAACATCTCAGGAAGAGGCCTTCATTCAGGAAAACACCACCTTTTCCTTCAAAGAGGCACCAGATTGTTCACTCACTGTCTTCTCAAGAGGGTCTTAACTCTCCAATTCATTAGGAATGGCAAGTTGACTTATTTTTATCAAATTATTATTATTACCATAGTTGTTTCATATTACCGATCACACAGAACATAGGGTGCTTCTATGTACCTAATTAGAAAGGTTACCATCCTTAACCAGAATTTTGGTCCGGCCACTCAACTCTACGAGTAGTTTTCACCATGATGGTAAAACGAACGAGCTACATTTGAACTTAGCTCGAGATTGACTCAAATATCAAGACTCGTTTGAAATTGGGCACATGTTGACTAGTATATACTAAACATTCTAAAGCTTGTTTATTTACTTCGTATATAAGCATTTTACTTGAACTCGACTCGCTTAGAGGCAGTAAGATATCCAAGTAGATATGTCAAGCTTGATCAATCTTTGAAGCACAGTGAAATTTATTAACCAATTTACTGCTCGACTCAATTCGGTTAGACACGTTAAGAATTTCTCAGCAATTAATAAGTGTCTCAATCTTGAGACGTCAGGCATAACAACTAGAAAGGTCGATTTTCTCCAAAGGTAGAGATGTCAGGGTTAACAACTACTCAAGTCGGACATGATTCACGCCCTCGGTCCTGAGTAATTTGTACATGTTAAAGTCAAGAACGGGTGCTAAACAATCAACCGTAGCTCACTAACAGCACGCCGTGTTTGATAGTGTAGCTCTCGGGATGCTATCCCCCGCCACACATACATACAACGTCGCTATGTAGACGTGTAATCTGTAATTTGTCGATGCACGACATACAACTCGCCCCGTGCTGCTTCTTCTTTCCTCTCAGTTAAAACACAACACTATATAAATTGGTAGATTTAAGTACCCGTACATCTTGACATTTGCACTTACTGCTCTGTCATCTTTTCTTAGGGACCAAAAGAGAGATAGAGGCTGTTAATAAATTGGGTCAATGGACCCATTATCCGCCCACTAACAGATAATGTGTATTTGTTAGTCTGGATAATTATAGTTAATTAGAGGATATTTATCTCCTAAGTGTTTGAGGTAAATACATCTTTATCTCCTAAGAGTTGGAGGTAAAGCCAGTCTCTAATTGTATCTCTATATAAAGGCTAGAGATATCCCAATAAATAAAAGGAAGTCATAGCAATAATCCCTCTCTCTATAGCACTCTCTCTAGAGCAATCACCAAGTTCTAGGATTTGGTTCGTGGACGAAGAACTCGACTCTAGTAGCCGTTTTCGTACCTGCGAAAAAGATCAAGCGTGTTGGAGGCTCGTAACAACAAGGATCCTACGTCGGAATTTTTCGGAGACTTCGTACGGTATGTTTTCGAACCCATTACGTGTTACGTGGTAGCACGATGAATGTTGTAATCGTTTCAACATTGGTATCAGAGCATGATTACTTGTTGATTCGCCTTTAACATGCTAGATTAAATAATGTGCATGTTACGATTTTTTCCGGATACATGAATGAGACCCATTATTAAAATTCGAAATTTATTGAGCATGTTTTTCTGAAAAATAATTAGATGTTTTTGTTCTCCTATGGTTGAGGATGAACTCCATAAAATTTCGTGATTTTTGGATGCATGATTTGTGAGAAATCACGATTTTATTTTTCAAGAAAACTGTGGTTTTTTCGAGTTTTGGGACTCAAATTCGGAGTATGATATTCTGTTTTTATCATGATCGGTTGGTACATAATTAATCTATGTTGTATAAGCTTTCCAACGATATATCGTACGCATTATTTGGCTTAAAAACGAGAGAGATATGGCATCCCGAAGTTGGCATCGCGACATGGCGGCGCTGAAAAAATTAGGGTTTTCCTACGCAGATGATGAACAGTGCACAAACCCTGACACGTGTCACGCGCCGATTGAGCCACGCGCATGACTAAGTCACACGCCACTCGCTGACACGCGCCCCACGCACCGAACGTGAGCCAAGCCACGCCCTGGAGCCGCGCACACGCATCCACGCGCCAGCCGTGGCTGAGCCCAGGCGTGCAACGCGCCCACGCGCTCTCACGCGCCAGCAAGGCGTCGTCGACGAGCCCACGCGCTCCACGCGCGCGTGCTCCCACGCGCGTGCTCCAAGAATCTTCTGCGCTGTCCCACGCGCACGGCGGCGCGTGGAGGCGCGTGCAGGCTGGTTTTTGGCCGGTGATCATCACCGCCGGCGAGTGGAGCCTTGTCATGCCTTCTGAAAATTTTCAATGGTGCTGAATTACCTTTATACCCTCTGTGTGTGTTCTGTTTAATTGTTAAACGACTTTTTCTATGAAAAATTAACTTTAAAATTTTGTTTTATACACACAGAATTTTTATTTAATTTCAGAGGGCATATTAAGGATAAATTTACTGTTTGCCAATTTTTTAGGATTTATCTCTCAGTTTTTGGTCATTTGTGAGTATTTTTGTGGTACTTTTGTGGTTCCCAAAAATACGAATAATGCGTAAATATTATTTTTTGCACTTCGTGAGTAGCAATAAATATTTTTGGAGAGTTATATGACATAGATAAATTATGTCTAATTTGTTACATGCTTGCCTTGATTTGTGTTATGGTTTAAATATACTTTTGAGGTATATTTGTTGGGTTTTTGGTAAATCCACACTTTTAAACCATTTATATTTTCAAGGCCCTTGTCGCCCGTTTTCCTTGGGAGGAGAATGTGGCCTATTCATCCATTTTATTACCCTGTAACTTCTTATTTGAGTATGCTAGTTTTAGGTTAAATGGATGGATATTAGATTGGCATTCTAAAGAAACTTATGTTTAATGTGTTTACTCTTGCTTTAAGAAAATTCTTTTGAGAATAATGTGCTGTGCGGCATCTCCATTTGTTTTATTGGAGTAGTTTGTAGTAGGATTCTCAAAGATGTTGTATTCTGCTATTTCCCTGTATATTTCGAGAAAGCCTTGTACGGGGATGTAATTTCGCACGCACATTATTCAAACCAGAATTTTCTTAGCATAAGTTATTAGAATGCCAATAGGGCTCAATGGAGTCCTTGCAAATTTAATTGCATGGTGCAATTTTATATTGTTCTAAATTATCATGTGGATGATTTATTATATTGTGGCTTATATGATGATGAAATTTATTGCGAAAAATTACTTGAAAAATATTTTTCCCAACTCACATACATGGGAGATGATTACGAGCTTAGCAGATTTTCGATTTCATGATGTGAGGAAGGATTATGTTTTTCATTTGAATTTTTTGAAATAAAAATAAGGATGTATAATTAATGTCTTTTCCTTGCGCAATCTAATGTAGTGAATATAATGGCCACCAAAAATGTCATAGCTGATCTCGTTAAGGGTGAGAAACTTAACGGAGATAATTATGACGTTTGGCACAAAAAGATGAAATTCATGCTGAACGAACAAGAGCTCGAGGAGCACTTGACCAAGGAGATGGTCGCGCCAACTGAGGCGCAACCCCTAAGAGACCACACTGCCTACCAGAAATGGAATCAGAAAGATCGTAGTGCGCGCTACACCTTGTTGAGCAGCTTGCAAAATGATCTAATTGGGCAGTATGATGAACTTCCAACTTGCAAAGCTTTATGGGATCAGCTCAAGTTTTCTTTTGGTGGAACCTCAACTACGCGGCTTCGTAGCCTTGTGATTAAGTTTGAGGAGTACACAAAAGACCCTAAACATACCATGAGTGAACATCTAAGGATGATGTCCAATATGATTGGTAAGCTAAGGGATGCTGGCCATGCGCTCACAGATGAGCAGCAAGTCAGAGCTGTCATAAGGTCCCTTCCTGCCTCGTGGGCCAATATGAAACAGATATTGACCCACAGTGAAAATATCAAGAACTTTTCTGATGTTTCACAGCATGTCATCCTTGAGGACGAGACTCGAGATACTGACAAGACCCTTGCTTATGTCGCCCAAGGGGGATCGCGCAATGCAAATGGCAAGCGCGAAAGACAAAGTAAGAAAGGTAAGAAAGGCGAGGCTAGCACTTCTGCGCCAAAGGAAGGAAAAATGAAGAAACGCAAGAGAGGAAAACGTGGTGGGAAAAAGGATCTGTCTAAAGTTAAATGCTTCAACTGTCAACAGAAAGGACACTTCGCTCGTGATTGCACTGAGCCGAAGAAGGTACTTTCAGAATCTCTCTCTCAGTTATATGTTTCCTCACATGTGATGGTTGCTCATTCCCAACCTGTGTGGTTTGTGGATACAGGTGCAACAAAACATGTAGCACGTGATCGAGAGGGGTTCGTAGATTATCACCGGATTCCAGCGGGTAGCAAACATATCTTCATGGGAAACAATAGCTCCGAAGAGGTGCTAGGGGTTGGTTCTTACCAGCTCAAGTTGCGCACTGGGCGCACATTGATTCTAGAGGATGTGCGATATGCACCCACAGTTCGGCTTAATCTACTTTCAGTTACTGCTTTATTAGACAGTGATTTTTCCTTTATTTTTAAGGGTAATAAGTTGGACATTTTTTTGGATGATGTTTTGTTCGGACATGGTTTTCGCATGGATAGTCTTTTTCAATTGGATTTAATTGATTCTCAGTCTTCTTATTCTTATGTGGTGAATGATAATATTGTGAATGATTCTACCACCTGGCATGCAAGACTGGGCCACATAGGCCAAGATAGAATGACTCGTTTGGCTAGAGAAGGCCTTTTAGGCCCACTCGCAAAAGTCAATCTACAAACTTGTGAGGCTTGTTTGGCTGGTAAAGCATGCAGGAAGCCTTTTGGAAAGGCTGTGAGAGCAACTCAACCACTTGAGCTAGTTCACTCTGATATATGCGGACCTATGAGTGTAAAGGCACGCCATGGCGCCTCTTATTTCCTTACACTGATAGACGATTATACGCGATATGGTTATGTGTATCTGATATCTCACCGCTACGAAGCTTTGGAATGTTTCAAACGCTTCGTAGCTGAGGTTGAGAATCAGAAAGAGAAGAATTTAAAAACTCTTCGCACTGACCGAGGACGCGAATATTTGTCAGATCACTTCAAGAAGTTTTGTGAGGAAAAGGGGATACGCAGGCAACTTACTATTCCTAATACTCCACAACAAAATGGTGTTGCGGAAAGAAGGAATAGAACATTGTTAGACATGGTTAGGTCTATGATGGCGCAAGCAAACCTTCCTATATCTTTTTGGGGGGATGCCCTTTTGACTGCAGCCTATATACTTAATCGTGTGCCTTCACAGTCAGTCAAATCCACCCCTTATGAGCTTTGGAATGACCAAAAGCCAAATTTGGATAACTTGCGCCCATGGGGCTTAGCAGGTTATGTTCACAGTACTTCTCATAAGTATGGGAAACTAGGGCCTAGAGCAAAGAAGAGTATCTTTCTAAGGTATTCTGAAAACTCTAAAGGTTATGTAATGTATGGTGAACATCCAAATGGTGGAAGGACTGAAATAGAGTCTCGTGATGTCGATTTCATAGAAGTGATTTTCCTAGCATTGGAAATGCGAGTAAGAATCTTGACCTCTATGAGTTAGAGGAGGTTGAACCCACTTTACCATCTTCAAGCGAAGGTGGGGAATTAGTTCCTCATCCGGTTGTCGCTGATGATAGTGTAAGTGACCTTCAACCTAGTGGGAGTATCCCAGACAGTGGGAGCACACCACAAGGACCATTAGGTCAACAAGATTCTCAACTGCGTAGAGGTGCACGAAGAAGAGTTCCACGTCGTCGTTTTGAGATTGACGGAGAAATTCTTATGTGCACTCCAAATGATGAAGACGAGCCTACTTCTGTGGAAGAAGCCTTATCTTCATCTGCTAGAAATGAGTGGATGGCTGCAATGAAGGATGAGTTAAGCTCAATGGAAAAGAATCGAGTCTGGGAGTTGATTGACCTTCCGCCAGGGCGCAAGACTATTGGAAACAAGTGGGTTTTTAAAGTCAAACGCAAGGTAGATGGGTTAATCGACAAGTATAAGGCACGTCTTGTGGCGAAAGGCTATACCCAACTGCGGGGTGTGGACTATGAAGATACTTTCTCCCCAGTGGTGAGATTTGCTTCAATTCGCCTGATCCTAGCTATTGTCGCCCAGCAGGATTTAGAACTTTTTCATATGGATGTTAAGACTGCGTTTCTCAATGGAGAACTAGACGAAGAGATTTATATGGCTCAACCCGAGGGTTTTGAAGTCAAAGGACATGAGCGCAAAGTTTGCCGTCTCAAACGTTCTATATATGGTCTCAAACAATCGTCTAGGCAGTGGTACTTTAGGTTTCATCATGCCATTACCTCTATAGGTTTTGAAATGATTGAACAAGACCATTGCGTTTACGTAAAACGATCCAAGAAAAATATTCTAATCCTTTCTTTGTATGTGGATGACATTCTTTTAGCTGGAAATGACATGAGTTCCATTGTCGCCACTAAGCAGTGGCTGTCCTCAACTTTTGGGATGAAGGACATGGGAGAAGCTAATTATATGCTCGGAGTTAAAATCATACGTGATCGTCCAAAGAGACTTCTCGGTTTGTCTCAAGAGACATATATCAAGAAGGTCATTGAACGATTCCGTATGCATAACTCAAAACCCATAGACACTCTAATGGACAAGGCGTGTACTTTAACAACAGACCAATGCCCAAAGAATGATGAGGAAAAGAATCGGATGTCCAAAGTGCCTTACGCGGCTGCAGTTGGGAGTTTGATGTACGCTATGTTGTGTACGCGTCCAGACATCTGCTTTGCCGTTGGAATGGTGAGTCGTTATCAGAGTAATCCTGGACCCGCTCATTGGAATGCGGTGAAGAGGATCCTTCGATACTTGCGTGGAACCGCTGATCTCGTCCTGTGTTATCATGGTGGAGACTTGAGACTGAGAGGATACAGCGATGCTGATTGGGGCGCTGATAGAGATGAGCGCATATCCACTTCGGGTGGAGCTATCTCTTGGCACAGCAAGAAAAAGTCTTGCATCGCCCTATCCACGATGGAGTCGGAGTATGTTGCTTGTTCAGCAGCAGTCCAGGAAGCTGTTTGGTTGAGGTCATTCTTACAGTCTTTAGGGGTTACAGCTCATGCAGATGAGGCTGTCACTGTTCACTGTGACAATACAGCTGCCCTAGATTTTGTAAAGGACCCCAAATATCATGGGAAGGCCAAACACATAGGCCTTCGTTATCACTTCATTAGAACTTTAGTTGCGCAAGGAGAGGTGTCCATGAAACATATACCTACTGGCAGAATGGTGGCTGATCCTTTGACCAAGCCCATTGCTAGAGATGTTTTCCTTTCTCACATTAGGAGTATGGGACTCCGTAGGTTTTGACATGTTTATGGCATCTTATGTACTTGACATTATTTATTACATTAAATTTTCATTCCTCGATTTGAGTTTATTTTGGAATGAATGGATAATCTTTGTGATTACATATACATCCTTGTTGAGAGTGTCACCAGGCTCGAATTGACCCACTCACACGGGTAATTCACCTTGGCGCTAAGATAGCGAGCAAGATGAGACATAATTGTCTTAAGCGCCAAGTGGGCGAATAAGATGATACAGCTTATAAAGCAAACATGTCGCCTTAGTTGGAGCTAAGATGAGACCTAATAAATGTAGGTCGATCATAGAGTATCTCCACAACTCTATGTAGCCTGTTTACAGCCGAATGTGAGATTTCAGGCAGGCACTATGAGAGTGACTGGGCTGAAAAACTCAGGTTAGGCGCTTGTACAGCGACTAGACTTAGATTCGTATGGCGTATTTATACATTTATGTGACACGCCCTTGCGGGTTACGCCATAGCATGCAAATCATACTGCATGTGCTAAATGCAGACCGACAGTGGGAGTGACGAATGAATCCCTGCTTCGTCACTGTGTGAGCCACTTGGATCAAATTTTTTGATCATATATGGTACCCTTTTCACCTTAGACTATGTCATGAAGAGGATACTCAATGTCGCTACTTTAGCATGTACCCTTGGATCATGGATGATGCGGTCTCGCGGGGCATGTCTAGGAAAGCGGTTGGGTCTAATTGGAATGACATGAGGGCTTTGGGAAGAAAGTTCAATATTACATCATGTTGTGTGATTCATAGCCCGGGCGACTTTGTCGATTTTCGTTTCGATATGAGTCATGAATACATAACATATGAGAGGTTTAACACTGCTCATTATGAGGGATTTGAGAGTGTTTAATCTGGTGTAGTTGAACTATCTGGGGTACATACGAGATTTATTGGAGTGATGTATTGTGTTAGTTTGGTGATAACTTAATACAATACTCCTCAACTGGACATCCTTTCTCGTAGGTCGCACGTTCCATTTCCTGTATGAGGAGATGAGTGGACGAGAGATAAAGAGGGACTACGATTTATTTGCCCTGTGTGTGGGCGAGTGGGAGCTGTTAATAAATTGGGTCAATGGACCCATTATCCGCCCACTAACAGATAATGTGTATTTGTTAGTCTGGATAATTACAGTTAATTAGAGGATATTTATCTCCTAAGTGTTTGAGGTAAATACATCTTTATCTCCTAAGAGTTGGAGGTAAAGCCAGTCTCTAATTGTATCTCTATATAAAGGCTAGAGATATCCCAATAAATAAAAGGAAGTCATAGCAATAATCCCTCTCTCTATAGCACTCTCTCTAGAGCAATCACCAAGCTCTAGGATTTGGTTCGTGGACGAAGAACTCGACTCTAGTAGCCGTTTTCGTACCTGCGAAAAAGATCAAGCGTGTTGGAGGCTCGTAACAACAAGGATCCTACGTCGGAATTTTTCGGAGACTTCGTACGGTATGTTTTCGAACCCATTACGTGTTACGTGGTAGCACGATGAATGTTGTAATCGTTTCAACAGAGGCAAACGAACTCAATTGAATGCAACAGCATGGGGCATTGGGGACATGGTTGAAATGATTTACACTTCTGATGGTCAGGAAAGAAAAAAGACTGTACAGCTCTTGCATAAAGGAGATGCTTGCATTAAACTCTCTTCGTTTCGAGTGCTACTAGGTTCTTGTGTCGTCCTTGCCTTATTGGAGGATCATTTTGGAGCCCTTTATTTGGAGGGGCTCATCCTCGAATTTCGTTGCTTCAGATGAACATGACAAGTCCGGCATTTTACGCTAGCGAAGAGGGTTAAATGCGTCTGTTGGGACATCATTATGGTGACTGCTGCCCATACGCCTTTTGCCGACTTTGTAAGAATGCAATGTAGCCACAAGCGACAGGTGATATTATGAGAAAATTCTAACAAAATAACACAAAATAAAAATATTAAATAACTATTTTAATGAGAATGCCCATTTTTTTTTTTATGTAAAACCTCTTTTGGTGGGTGTTACACAACTATTTATGAGAAAATTTTAAGAAAATAATCCAAAATAAAAATATTAAATTACTATTTTAAAGACGTTTAATTTTCGTACTTTGAAACACTTATAAACAATGCTTGATTATACAACAAGTTTAAATTTAACAACTTTATTTTTACATGTGGGTGAGTTACGATTCCTTCCTTTGTGTTCATTCCATCTAATCAGACACCGCGAATGAAATGACCATTATTTTGGAACCAGAAATGAAACAGTTATCGGAAGGGAATGAATGTACGAGCCAATAGCGCTTGAAGGAACTAGTCCAAAGTTGTAAGTTCAGTGTTCAATTTTGGCTTACAATCTCCTAAGAGAATTATGGCTTCGGTTGCATGACCATGGCGCAATCGATAACTTAGATATTCACCATCGAAGAATACTAATATTCATCGTTCACATGCCCTTCTCCCTCTATGCTCCCTCCTGTTCCACATGCCCCGGAATTGGACACCCCTAAGACTATAAGCCCTTAGAAATACTTTTGTCATGAGATGATACTGATCAATGTCCGCATGATTAGTCAAGTGTGCTTTTCTTCATTACGGAATTAAAAGTGACTCACTTTGATTGTTCTTACTCGTGCCCCATTATATTTTAGTCCAGCCATTGATTGTTCATAGTCGTGCCCCAATTAAATCACGGGCATTCTCTCTAGTCACAATATCTTCGCATTACAACCTTTTCGTAAGATGGCACAGAAGTTGTTGTGCCCTTTATAGTCACGATATTTGTGCATTCTCTATTGGTCTTTACAGTGTACAATTCATAACGTCTGGGTTATCCGGTAACAAAACTTTTTGAAAATTATCATGACCATCTTCACGGTCCCAGTTGCTAAGGTCAAACAGAATCATTTTGAAACCAATGCAAGTATCATCATCGCGCAGCTGATTGTTTGGGATAATGTATCCCTGGAGGATACAGAACTTCTCTAAACATCCAACTTTGAAAGAACCATTCATGTCAAAGCAGCTTCCAAGTCCATTAAGACAAGCTCCCAAATACAACGGTGATAAGCATTCTTTATGTGAGCATAAATTGTAAAGCAGATCAATCAGGCAAAATCCCACAAATGCAGATGTTAAATCGTGAGTGTCAACTAGTTCAGGAGGTAAAGTCTCTCGGCCAGTACTACGAGTTTTGGATGGATTCCTGCCTACACTCGGAATGAGAGGATTAAGGGAAGAGAGCTAGAGATGTCAAATGGGCCAGGCTTGGGCCGGCCCAGCCCAAGCCCATCGGGCCTCCAACAAATCGGGTGAGGCCGGGCCAAGGGAACTGCCAACCGGGCCGGGCCTAGTTCTGAGGATATCTGGGCCCGGTCCAAGCCCAAGCCCTAGGCCCAACATTTAGGGCCGGGCTTGGGCCGGCCCGGGCCCAATTTTCTTTTTTTTTTAAAATTTTTTTTTGGCATTTTCTTGTTATTCAAGGTAAGGTTTTTTTTTTTTTAATTATGGTAATTTGCTGTTAGGGACGCTTTATTAAAGCGTCCCTAACAGATTTCAAGTTCCAGCCCACTCAAATTGTAACATAAATTGACAAAATACAGCAAATGTGGGGTACACGATGCATTAGGGTCAGCAATTTCAATACATAAAGATGTTGAAAATTTACTCGATCCCATGACCATTATATTTATAAAGAAAAAAAATCAAAGACTTTAAGATGTGTTATTATTCTTCGCATTACTTAAATCTTCAGTACTGTTTAGGGGAGAAAGGGGGAAAAGTGAAATTTCAAAAGTAAAGAGGGGGCCTGAACCGGGCCAGACCCGGGCCGGGCCAAACCGGGGCCTAAACCGGGCCTGACCCGGGCCGGGCCTGGCCTGGCCCGGGCTTTTTTCTGGGAAATGTAGGCTTGGCCCAGGCCCTAGGCCCTAAAAGGCCGGGCCAGCACTGTTCATAAAAGGGGCCGGGCCAGCCCGGGCCAGAAAGGGGCCGGGCCAGCCCACGGGCCGCCCGGCCCATTTGACAACTCTAAAGAGAGCGCATCCAGATGGACCAAAGAGTTAGCTACCAATTGACCCAGCATAGAAAAAAAAATTAATTCCAGAACTTTTGCTAGTGGTAGGAGTAGAAGCGGGGAAGCTCTTGTAGATTTAGAACGAATCTAAGTGATTTCATCAACTTAACGTTAGCTTCTTCAAAATGTATGCTGCTGGTTATACTTCTCACAATCAAGACCTCTCTTAGCACTTCTGCACATGTTGTTCTTGATCTATCGCATCTTATGTCTCCCTTAGATTGTACATGCCATCTCAAGCAATTCTCTCTGAACTTGTCTCACATGGCCGTTCTTCCATCATAGCATTATTTATGAGTGCAAAGAAGATAAATCAACTAATCAACAGAAATATTATCATCACCGTCGTCTAAAGCCCATGTACCAATCAATACGTAATTTGAAAACTAAAGCAAAAGGAATGTACACAGACTCACGGGTATGTTGTGACCTAATGTTTGTTAGCTCTTTCCTAAAGCGACTTGAAACAACTCTGTGATCTTAATTATCAATGAAGTTCTCCTATTCTACCCAAAAAAAAAATAGCAAAAGGAATGGAGTTTCAGTTTGATAAACATTATGCTGAATCTAGGGCATTTTGAGAAGATTGTCTAGTGTATTCTAGGGTCTTTCAAGGCTTTGCTAAAATGGTGCATGCAGACTCGAGGATAGTTCGGCAAAGCATCTCCAATTCTATCATTGTTTTATTGATGGAAGAAAGGCTCGATAGAAAAGAAACTTAAGGGTAGTTCTAAACGAAAAAGAGTAGAAGTCAAGGCCATGTCATAGGAGCTACTTCATTACTTAATTGCAAGGACAACACATTTTTTAGCAGCTTGGATGCTTAAATATTTACAAATTTGAATAAACACCAAGGTCATGTTACGAACATTTTTCCGTCTCAAATCTCTGACTCCAAAATCGCTTAAATTCCCAGCATTGCATGTGTTGATTAACTAGTTTTACTAAATTAGTGTTTACAACCTTTATTCTACCTGATCCCATGGATGTGGATCCTGGTCGGTGGGGGTTTTGTAGCCTCTTCTCTCATGCACTTTGCCAACCTCGCTCGGGCTTTAGTGGTTGGCCCTTACTAACCCTGGGTGATTTTATGAAGATATTAAGCTGTGGTGGTTTGGGTCAACCATGCATAGTTCGTACAACGTTTAAATTGTTCTGTGATATAATGTTTTTACTTGAAATTAAAATGGGATGCACTCGGGTTGGCACGAAATTCCATGAAACTGGTTTATAAATTATGCAGGGGTTGAACCGGTAGGTTCTACTCATAAAATGAAAAAGGTGTACTGGGTTTTGTCAAAATGTAATGTGGCCTCGCACTTCCCGACTAACTTTTGTGTTCATCATTCCGATAAGAATCTTATCTTCGCATCTATGGTTGGGATTATTGGGATTGTGGAGTATCTATGGCTCTCACGGGTGGCATGCGACCTAGTACACAAAATCATCTAGCGTCAGTTTTGTCCGGGGCCTTACACCGCTTCTATTGTGTGGAAATTTTAATCAGTTTTTCCATCTAGTGAGAAGACGAGAAAACGCTATTTTTCTCTCCCTATTGTACTATCGTGTCTATATTTCCTCGTGAGATTTGGACTGACTGATATCGGTTGGATTAGACCTATCTTTACCTGGGTGCAGGGGTCACCTCGGCTAGGTATGTGTACAAGAAGCTGGATCGTGTCATGGGTAACTCAAAGTGGATTCTCTTACCCCCTGAGGCAGTGGCTCATAATTTTGCTCCTCGGTCGACACTCATATTCTATGTGATTCTGACCCCTTAACCAGTGGCCTCCTCAGCTTTTACAGTTTGAGGCTATGCGGTTATCGGCTCCCTTCGTCTAGAATTGAAGTTTCGATTAATGGTGTAGTTCAAATTCCTGAAGTGCGTCGGATCTGTAGAAAAAAAGTTGTGGTCGCATCAATGACCATATACAGGCTATGCAACACTTGCTCGTCAACTCGCAAAGCCATCCAGACTCTTTTGATGAGGCTCAGGAGGCGGATTTCAAGCTCCTTTCACGACTAGACCTCCTTTTGGATTGCAAAGAAGAATTCTGGGCGCAAAGGTCAAAGTCTAAATGGCTTGAATTAAGTGATCGGAATACTAAATTCTTTCGTACCTCAATAGCTATTACATGTCAACACACGCGTGTCTATTCTCTTGAGGATGCTAGGCCTGACAATGGGGTGGGTGGGTTGGTTTTGGGTTTAAGTCAAATGGTTTTGTATATAACGGGTGGCTGACCCATTTAGACCCATTTATTTGTGAGTTAACTATGTCAAATCATTAAATGGGTTAGTTTAACTCATTATCTCAACATGATCCATTTACCAAGAGCCAACTTAATTTTACAATCATGAGAACTTTTGGGCGTGAATCTATAATTACATTAACTAAAAAGCCCTAAATAGAACCAGCGCCACCTGCCCTCCACCAACACCCAACAGCCGCCATCACGACCAATAGCCACCAAACCCAACTTCCACATACTGTCACCATCCAACCACCGCCACAGCCAACAGCCCTCTCGAATCCCTCTATCACAAGCCGAGTCCCTCTCGAATCTGTCACCTCGTCATGCTGCCACCAAAACCTTGGATCCGCCTAAACCTCCACCACCATTGCACCCATCTTCACCGCTAGCCCAAATCCACCCGAGAACAAGAAGCTCTTCCCAACGCCACCGCCTCAAATGCACTCGACGTTAGATGGGCGTGGTTAAATAGACAGCAACGGTTAAGCGAGGGAGTGGCAGCGAGCAATGGTGTTGATGATGGAGACGTAACAACAACAACAACAACAACAACAGTAGTGGTCATTTGTTGAGGAGGAAAAGAAAAGAAATGATAAAGATTACTAGAATAGGGTTAAAGTAGGTTTTGGACTTTAAGTCAAAAAAATTTGATGGGATGATAGGCACCCATTTATAACCCATGTAAACCAATGGGTTAATGGGTTACAAGATCCTTAAACCATTTAGACCCAATTATTTAGTGGGTGGTTTGGGTCATTTTTAAGTGGGTGGATTTGGGGCAGGTAAATAGGTTTGGGTTGTGATTGTCACCTATAGAGGATGCTGATGGGGACCAGGTCACAGCCAAAGCTGATATTTGAGCTAGAATTGTTTCGTATTTTTAGTGTCTTTAATCCTCTGAGCACTCCGGCTCCACTTGAGAGCCTTTATGGTTTCCCAATATGTGGGTTGATTTAGGTCGGGCTCTCAACTTCCCAATGCTAGGAGTTAGTAAAGTCGTTCACGGCGGCTGAGGTGCGACAAGCAGCCTTCCAAGTTAGGGCATTAAATGCCCCAGGCCCTGATGACATTCCAGCAATAGTGTTTCACCAACTCTTTATGAGTTCTAACACTCGGAGAGTTTTGCCATTCTTAATTTGCGTGTTTTCTCCATGAGGTAGGTCGAACCGTCATCAACTTAATTCCTAAGCAAGCCAATCCTCAGTCAATTAAAGATTTTCGGCCCATTACTATATGGAATGTGATGTATAAGATCATCTATAAAGTCCAGGTTGATCGAATGAGGCCCTAATGGGCTTGCTGATTTCCCCCTTACTAGAATGCCTTTGTGGCCGAAGGGCTTCCCTCTAATAATCTTCTGTTAGCACAAGAACTAATAGATTGTGTACATGAACGTCGTAAAGGAGGCATAGTACTAGTGGCTCTCAAATTAGAAATGAGCAAGGCGTAACACTGATTGCAATGGGATTTCAATGAATGGGTCACTACAGTGTCTTACTGGGATATAGATTTCCTTCACAGTGGATTCGTCTTGTCATGCAAGACATCACTACAGTGACTTACTCAGTTCTGGTCAATGGTGCACTCAAACCACATTTTGATCCTCATTATGGTATCCGTCAGGGAGATCCATTGTCTCCATTTTAGCTGATTCTTTGCCCAAAAGCGTTATCTGCAGCTTTAGTGTCTGTAAAGACGTGCACAACATTCATATGGATCAAAGAACGCGGGACTAGCCTTCTACTTCACACCTGATGTATGCAGGTGATGCTTATCTGTTTTTCACGTGAACGATGTTTAGCCTGCTGTGGCCATTGTGAATACGATTTGGCATATTCTATATCAATATTGTCTTCGCAACAACAAATTATCTGAGGAAAATCAAGGGCCTTACCATCAGCCTTAATGCCTCTGCACGTCCAGGTCTGGTAGAGGGATGCTTCAATTTCAACTTGCAAGATGGCTTCGGCAAATACAGGGAAATTAATTGGACATCACCGGTAGTCGTCGGGTTGTTTTCCAAAGCTAGGCCTATTATGTGCAATCTAGGTGCGGGTACTTATTAGGTTTAATTTTAAATAAGGCAACCAGGGTTACCCTTATCCAGTCAGTCCTTTCATCCCTTCTAAATGATTGTCTGGTTCGAGGCATGTTTCAATTTCAACTCGCAAGAAAGGCTTCGGCAAATACAGGGAATTCAAGTTGACATCACTACTAGTCGTCAGGCGGTTTTCCAAAGCTTGGCCAGTATGTGTGCAGTCTAGGGGCGGGTGCTTATAATATTAAACAAGGCTGCTAGGGCTACCCTTATCCTGTCAGTCCTCTCATCCCTTCCAACTGATTATATGTCTGGGTACAAGTTCCTAACGGGTGTGTGTCGATTAATTGATCATAAAATTGCCATATTTTGGTGGTCGGGCAATGATTTCACTATATCTCTTCATGGGGTCTTGGCCCTCCATTTGTCTCACTAAACATTTGGAGGGGCTAGGATTCTGTGACTCAAAGATTTTTAAAGAGGCGCCACCGGAGAAAAGGGATGAATTTTGGTCTCAGCCCCAACCACTCGTGGCTCAGGTCCTTGAAGCCGATATTTCAAGAGAATTTCATTCCTTGAAGTTCAGAACCCTTGGAATTGTTCATGGGTGTGGCATAGCTTTCTTGTAAGGCTGAAAACCATAAAGCAGGGTATATACTAGCAAATTGGTAATGGTCACTCGATATCTGTTTGGATGGATTCATGGCTACCAAATGTTTCTCCAGCAGACTAACAAAACCAGTATGAATGCTCATATGAGTGCCTCGCATCTAATAAACCCAATACCTTCACTTGAGACAAAGGACTTGTCTTTAATATTTTTATAACTAGTCAAATTCTATTCATTCATCTTTCTTAATACAGGCTTCCTGATCGTGCATTTTGGCCTTTTGTAAAAGGTGTCAAGTCTCTGAGACCTACAAGTCCTCTGTTCCATTTATACAGATGCTCATCCACAGAAATACTTGTATTCCAGTCTGTTGTGGCGTAGGTTATGGCAGCTACCATTGCCGACAAAGATTATCACTTTTCTTTGGCAATTTTATTCGCCAATGACTACCCTTAAGATCGAAACTAATTAACTGATAGTGGCCCACTTCTGATGAATGTCATCTGTGCCTAGTTGCGTGAAATACATACGGTCACCTTTTCTTGATTTTGCACGTGTTCAGCCTGTTTGGAGAGATTCCTTCATTGGATTGCAGCCCCCAACTAGGCGGTAAATATCATTCTTGAAATCATTCTCCTTTTGGTTAGCTCAACCGATCAATCAAGAAGCCCAGTCTTTCCATAGCATCCTCTAGATTGCTATTGCTCTTTAAGTTATATATATGATGCAATCGAAATGAGCGGTCTTCCGTGCAGTACAGTTCAATCCAACCACAATTTCAAACAAAATTATGACCTTAGTTATTGACTACGGGTATCACCAAGTTATCAGCGACGGTTGGCCAAATTGTTACGGGTTGCGCTCATCCCCAAGCACGACCTAGTAAGGACTTCATGCATACCCTCCCCTCCATCCGATCCACAAATTTGAGACGAGTGAATGTTTTTTGCCGCCTCCACCGATGTTTTGTGCGGTATCTGCCATATATCCGTCGGGTCAGAGTCCCGTCCGAGGGTTGGATTGGTTTTGTTTAACGACCAATGGACCTGAATTGTAGAGTTGTCAATGGGCCGGGCCGGCCCAGGCCCAGCGGGCCTCCAATGAAATCGGGCCAGGGCCGAGCCTCACAAATGAAAAACGGGCCGGGCCGGGCCTAAAACCTGGGATATATGGGCCCAGTCCAAGCCCAGGCCCTAGGCCCAATATTTAGGGCCGGGCTTGGGCAGGGCCCGGGCCCAATCCAAATTTTTTTTTTTCCTTTCTTCTCAACTTTTTATTATAAAGACTTCTTCTTCAACAAAGAGCAAAGTTTTTGTAAACGGACCACTGAGTATACAATCACTTTTCACGAATTAACTCCCTTTCGAAAAGGCAAATTGATGTTGATTGATCATTAACCACGGATTAAGTACAAAAACTAGTTGTTCTAGCCCATACATACTGATTTTAAGTGTAAAATTCAATCTCTTTCGTAATATGGTGTAAAACCTGTAAATGTCAAAGAAAAATAGAGTAGATCAAACAAAAACAATAACGAGATCGATGAAGATAAAATAACATCTTTTCTTATTACATTCAAATTCTTTGGTCATTTAAAGAAACATGATATTATTCTTCAAGGCTCTTTAACACGTCACTCACTTCATAAAATTAAATTTAGAATTCAATTCACCTCTTTTGGTTTGAAACAAAAAGAATACATAATTTTTATTTATGTTTAGAATACATGATAATTATTTTTATAATTATTCCCTTAGCTTGTGATGTAGAACACAAAGCAAATTCTGTAAAATACATTAAATGAAAGCCCACTTAGAAATCATCAAAAACACGTCACAGTCACCACACACCCATACTTCTCTGTGTATGTTAAAGAAAATACTGATCATATGAATTCAATAACACCTCAAAAACTATTAATTTAAATAAAAAGATCCAAAATATCAAAAAAATAATAATGTAATAAAATAGACTTAAAAAAATAGAAAAGAAAAAAAATTAGGGGAAGGGGGCTAACGGGGCCGGGCCGGGCCCGGGCCCGTTTCTCAAAGAATTCGGCCTGGCCCTGGCCCAAGCCCTAAGGGTTAGGGCCAGCCCGGGCCCAAAAACGGGCCGGGCCGAGCCAGCCCGCGGGCCACCCGGCCCATTTGACATCTCTACCGAATTGGGTAGGCGATTAGTTTATGCTGTCAACAGGTTATGTACCCTTAAAAATGTGGTTCTCTTAGCCCTTTCTTAGTTATCTAAACATAAATATCCCCATATCTGATTTTCTTATAGAGATAACAGGTAGGACTGTCATGTCTGTCTATTTTACTTCGTTGCTGTTAGATTTGATCCATAGCTACCCATTCTCTAAATATTGCCCTCAGAAAAGAACGTACCCTACGCCTGAGTGTGCCTTAAGCTAGTCGAACTGGCCTTTTGATGCATCAATAATGGCTTGATGTTGTACAGGTTAATGCCTCCTTTAGGATGCCTCGTATATTGATATGCTCTAGTTCTGCCTGTGGTTTTCTAGACATGGTAGCTTTTTGCATTTATAGTAGCATGGGCACCTGTTGGATGGGAATGTCCTCCGGCTTTGTGTTTTCTAGCATCTATGATGCCTTTATTTCCTCACTGATTTTTGGATGATGGTACATATTTTTACTCTTAACCAATATATATTATATGTGTATACATATAATTAATATGGATCTCGCTGTTAGAGTAGAACTTATATTTAGATTTGAGGGATGTAGCAGTTATGGATGTGGACATATAATAGTTTTTAGATTTGAGCAATTTGCTCTTTTGAGTGCAACTTATATTTAATATTATAACTGAAAGTAATTACTATACATAACAAATTGTGCTCTGGAAATAAATGCAATGAAAATTAAAACAGAAAATTTATACGCCTATGGCTATTAGCCATGAGGTGCGATGAAGTTTCTCAATCCAAAAACCAAAAAGAAATCTTGACGACCCAACCATACATCCGGATTGAATCTATGAATCAGATCGTACGATAGGCTTTAAAATTTTTAACTACAAAAAAGAAAAAAAAAATTCCCGAATCATAACTAGTAGGCACAAGTGTTCTAATGCCGCCGCAATGGATATGGCTAAGAACATATTCCATGTTTTGGGTTGGGGGGGGGGGGAATTGAATAACTTAAGAATGGAAACAACTTGTTTAACACATCTGCTGTGTTGGGAAGTAGAACACCAGTTTCACGTCACCAAAAATGTGTGTATGAAACCAAACGTAAAAAGAATAAGCTCGTGATGAATCTATAGTGGCTGCTAACTCTGTAAAAACAAAAATTAAAGCTCCTGATGATTCTCGTACAATCTTTAGTGTGAGACATATGACTTGATCAAAAATTTCTGCTGGTAGGATAAAAAGAGGATATAATACATGAAAAATGATGCATAATGAGAAATTATGACAAGAAAACAAGAGTACCTGCACACACTGAATATTCCACACGACCTCCAACTATTACCAGAGGTTTGAGCAATTGTTGAATTAAACAGTATCTATTTAAAAAACAAGATTTATCGCAATAACTCATATACAAAGTGGTCAAATGCAATAGAGGCAAAGCAAGAGGTAAGGTGCAATCTGCCCAGTAGCAAATGAACAAATCAATGGCTTAGCTTCTAAGTATGTACTGCCAATATTACCAGCCTAATTCTTCATTGCTTTTATCAAGGTCCTCGTGGTTCGATTTGTTCTAAGATCGTACCAAGACAAATACCGCTGAAGGCTACCCTAAAATTGCTGAACCAAAAAGAGACAAAAACTGGACCACTATGCTCCAGAAGCAACCAAGCATTCCGGTTTCTAAACAAGTTGTTCAAAATCCAGTATTTATTAACTCATTTATTTGGCCGCTTAATACCCGGCTTTACAAGTTCAACCTTCAAAAATATTTATGCACAACAAAAGGCCAACTAGTAAACTAAAAAGCACGAATTCTAGAGATAGCCAAACAAATTAATATAAATCATAGACATTCAAAAAGAATTAGCAAAAACAATTCATAAAATATATCCAATGCATAATAACAGAACGTTTTTTTTCCTAATTAATCTCTCCTCATTCTATTAAATACCCCCTCCGTCCCTAAAAAATTGATCATAATTCCTTTTTGGGCTATCCCAAAATAATTGATCACTTTTCAAATTAAGAATGATTCTGTAGGTGTTTTTCCATGTTTACCCTTCTTAAACTTTTTTTATTCTATCTCTGCATTCAATCCTCTACCAATCCATTTTTCTCTCTCCTGACCCGGTTTCTTCCCTCCCTCCCTTTCTCTCTCTTGCGTAGAATGGAAACTCATAAAATATAACTCCTATCCTAAATAAGCGTGCAAGTCAAACACGATCAATTAATTAGGGACGGAGGGAGTACTAAACATACACGCATATCAAGATATCATTTCATGTTGTTTGTCTACACGCATAAGATAGTTATCTTAGGTGTGCATTTTCCGGTTGGAAGTGACATTGTGTTTGTACTAGTACATATTTTTGGATATCAGAACTACGGATCTATTTAGTTAAGACCCACTAATACACGCCTTACCGGTTCATCCAAAAGCCCATGGAGACAATATCCACGATTAAAGCCATCTTTTAAGGCCTTCTCTGTTTTCCTTGTTCCTAGTCTGGGAAAAAGGTCATACATTTACACTGAAAGTTGAGAAATGTTGACGTAGGACAGAGAATATGAGCCAAGTACCTTAAAACACTTGCATCTCAAAGGTTGAACATAACCAACTGAGCATTTTCCTCGAGCTTAAATGACCATTTAAGCAGCTTCCACAAGTTTAGCTCCATGCTCGTTAACTACTTGAAGCATACGGCGCATTCCGGTGGAAACCCATGGATTACCTGCCATCAGAATGGAAGTAAGAATTATTTAAAATCAGCCACCACAAGAAAACCAGCCCATTCTAAAAAGGTAAGAAAATAGAGGCAAATAAGAAATACTTCCAGTAAAAAGAATATGTGGCCTTCAGAGTGCTGGCTGCACACGGCATTTCGTTAAGAATCCACATTCCTTTTCTAAAGCAGCCATAAGGATCTTTAAAGCATTAGATTGCATAACTAACTATTTTACCTCATTAAGACTTCCAGAAGCTTGAAGCATGCACAATGTTGCATGTCGAAAAAAAGATGATACACATACAAGCAAGAAAAGCAAAAATATAATTTAAAAAAGATCGTTAAAGGGAGCAAAAAATGGGTATAGAATGTACGTCATAAGAAACAAAGTACAGTAAATAAAAACTTTAGAGACTCAAAATGTCGTCAAAAAGTCCAATTCATACTCTTGAAAAGAAAATTGGACTTTACAATATTGAACTGTTCATTGTCAATCAATTGCAAAGTTACAATTATCGATAAACTCGAGCAAACCCCA
This sequence comes from Escallonia herrerae, assembly GCA_033070095.1. Lineage (NCBI taxonomy): Eukaryota > Viridiplantae > Streptophyta > Magnoliopsida > Escalloniales > Escalloniaceae > Escallonia > Escallonia herrerae. Next base: position 42,720 of record JAVXUP010001518.1, read on the forward strand.
CTTCCGAACAAATACTGTAATGTTGTTAAGAGGATGATAATAGCTAATGTTTCTTCTCTTTGGACACACCGTTCTCAATTCTGCCGTCAAAACCATGATAAGGAACCTCAATCATGGGCCTTGGAACAGGGCAGCCACCAAAGTCTTCCGGAAAGGATTCAAAATCAGGGCCAAAGTTGAACCTGACAACGCAATTAGGTTGATTAGGAAGCGTATACATTGAAGCAGCAGGGTAGTAACGACCGCCATAAAGATCCTTGAAAGCGAGCCCTTGACAATTCCCATTTTTGAAAAAAGATATCTCACTACCTGCACAAAATTAGCTTAGAACATCAGCATGAACATTGAAATTTGGACAAATGCTAGTTCAACAAAACATCATCGAACTGAACATCTATGTTTACAATTTGAATATCTACAACTGCTAATAAGATTAAGCACATATGGAAAAGCAACTTTATTCTTGAGCCTATTTCTTCCAATGAAGTTCATGTTCATCCATTCAGAACACAAAACGGTAAAGGAAAACAACTGGTATCTGCGGATACATGATTTTCCACAAGAACAGGATATGGGGACAGGGATACGTTAGATATTACATTTTTTTTATCCCTAGGTACATATATTATGGGTATCATATAACTATAGAAAAATGCATAAAGAGATAAAATAGGATGCCACAATTGAATCAAAAAAAAAAAGCGCATCAAAAATCAGGGAAAAATCACGGTTGGACAAAGATCTGGTGGTGGGCCTGGTGGCTCCCCCCCCAAATATGATTTCTAGTGGCATATGTTTTCGTTGAACAAAAAGTATGAGAAATAAAGTTATGTTATACTTCAACCCCTCCATTACCAGATATGTATTCCAGCCGTGTCCCATCCATGTCCAAGCAGCACCCGGTTTCAAAAACAAATTTACAATAGAAAATTTTGGCATGCACCCAGCAGTGCCCACACTGATTCACACCCGATGCTGACCAGGTTTTAAAAGGGTAGGGATGTGACGCAAGCATTTTGAAATACCAGGACCCACCATTCTAACACTACAATGAGCCAAATCCAGTTAGGAGACAATTGTAGAGACCATATAGTGGGAACCATAGTAACTTGGCAATTTTTTGAAAACAATATAAAAACAAAACAAATATGCTCCCGTGTTCTTGAAAATCTAAACCACATTTATCTTTTTCATGTTTGGAAACATGAATATGGATAAAAGTTGCTACCAAAGATAGCCTTTTTCGGGCTGGGTGCTCCCGACAGAAAACCAAAAGCTAGCTTGAATCAACACATAATGGTTGTCAAGACAAGCTACTTATCGTGTTCCACATACTGCATATAGTAGGATAAATATCCTCCTCAAAGAGAAGCAATACATATATAAACACGTGAAATACAAACAAATAAGTGAAAAATAAGTCATCTAACATCATGAATCTAATCTTACGAGTACATCATCTAACTAGAAAGGCCAGTTGATTCCCCTTCTATTAACTAGAGAAGATAGATATCGTGAAGGCCAAAAACCCAAACAAAATTAAAATACTCAACCCTTGAGACTACAATATTTTACCACCATCATAAAATACCCATTGCTTACCAGTAAGGAGCAGTACATGCCACTTTGAATACAGATGCTAGTCTTTTAATGTTTGTAATCACGTAGCTGAAGATATTGACAATTACGCCTTAATGCAGTTAAGGAACAGAAAAGGCAGAATCGCAGTAATCTATGATAAAAGTATTAAGAAGAACTTGAAAGGCTAATCTATAACATATGAGTATAAAGAGCCCCTCATAAAACAAGCAGCATGATTTCTTGATCCCTATCATGTGCTCCTCGTTAACATAATGAATTATCTCCCAATAAGAGACTTAGCTATAGAGTGTAAGAATTCAAAGTTGATAAACACTAAGGTTTATAGTTAGTATTAAGAATTGTATAATTATGTACATTACATAGCCACATGTAGGCATAAACATTATACAAGATAAGCACATGACTTGGTGCTTCCAAGTGTGTTGAAATTCTATTGCTTAAGAGTGCTTTTTCACTTACTGGCTGGCGGCGTTGTTGCTCCAACAAAAACAAGGAGCTTTGGCAATGAATAAAGTAAATTGCTATAGCTATAGGGACCGTGAAGTACTTCCACAAAGGAGCGAGGCCGGTGTTCCTACTGAAAAGATATTGTTGAGGGAGGAAGAGATATGGTGGGCGGGAAGGCCAAATACAAAAAATGTGGGGAGCTAGGAAGCACGGACCCCGGTGCGGGTGCAGATACAACAAGGGTTGAAAAAAGGGGATACGGGTATGGTGGGATATGGTGTGTGAAAAAATTAAAAATATTTCCAACAAAAGTAGCAAGAGATTTGTTAAGCTTAATGAACTGCTCGGAAGTATTCTAATTGTATAGCTTACTATAAAGGAGATTGTATAGCTTACTATAAAGGAGTTTGTATGTGGTATTACCGTTGTCTCTTTGAAGTATGGGGGTATTTTAAGTAGTAAGTTACCAAGTGGGTACCTAAATAATATATCGGAAAGTTGAAAATGACCGGTTGCATACAGTTGTCAATAGTGAACCACTTAGCGTGCGGATCCTAAAATTTCTCTCTCAGTGACTTAGACATGTTTTAAACCTCGACTCAATGCTTCACTGCTGATCTAAACATACTGCAAAAAAAGAGCCGCTAACCCCCCCAATTTTTATGCATAAGCTCTCGAAACCCTAAAATGTACTTTTTTTGTTGCAATGGACAAAAAAAGGAAGGGTATAACCGTCTTTTCAGGTTTCATTTCCATCAATGCCATTAACCACTGTTGAACCGCCACCACCACCATCCATCACCTCCAACCTTCATTTCTGAATTGACATTTTAGCATTGTAGGTTTAGAAACTCTTAACCACCATTACCATACCCACCATTATCCACCACCACCTCACCCATCACATGGTGTCACTTGACTCATCGTACAACTCCTGCAGATACTCGCGCTTTCATGATTGTAGTTCAAAATAACCCCTCTCAACCAATGCTCGGTCTTCCACATCCTCTCTCCTTTACCGCAACATCCTTATGAACACATACAGCATCACACACCAAAACGCTGAATAACCTCGCATATTACTGATCGACATCTTCTTTCTTTCTTTCCTTCTTTTTCTTTTTTATTCAAAATACAGTCAAAGATAAATGGACTGAATAGATTTCATACTCCAGTTGTTTTCTCCAGATCTGTAACACAATCATTTTAGATTTGTAAGTTTGAATATTAATTACAAGGGATCGTGGTGGTGGTGGTAGATTTAGAAAATTTGGGTTTGAGAATCAGCAAAGTAGTTGAGGGCAAGGGTTGTGGGTTGTGTGAATTTTATTGGTGGAGGTAAAGTGGAATGGGTTGGACACGGTGGTTGGCGATTTCAGAGGGTATATAGCTGAAGTTTCGTGTGTCATGTCTGATCATCTCCAAATAAAATCTGAAATTCAGATTTGCGTAATATCGGTACAGTCGTGGTAGAACAATGGACTATTTTGGAGAAGATGATTCAGAGCTGAATTAACTGTTCTACCCTTGCCTTTTCCATCGATTACAACGAAAATAAACCTCAGGATTCCAAGAGCTAACGTGTAAACGTCAAGGTTTTAGCTTCAACTTTTGGAAAACCACAGGGTGTGGAATACAATTAAGGCACTCGTAAACACACATCAATAGCAGGTATGTCCTCCTTCACTAGTAAACCACACTCCTCGAGAATTATTCCCTGACGTGCTACTACCTCCGGACAGCACGCGCCACCGGTGTATCTTCTGGGTTGCCGCACGCTGCTGCTGCCTCGGGTTACCGGTGACATCTTCTTCTTCTACGTCTCTCCGATCTCCTTTGTATACAAAAAGTCAAAAACCCTGGGTCGCGATCTCTCTTCCTGTTTATTTTCATTTTTTCACCCCTGAGGAAGTCTTTCAGAGTTCGACTTTGACCCCTCAAGTACCGGGTGCGTGTCGAGGCAGTGACCCAGCTGCATCGGAAATTCAAAATATAAATTGTAAATGAAGAATTTAAGACGCACCCGGTACGCACCTGCACCAGATTCACACCCAGTGTTGGTACGTCATCCAAAATTAAGCACTCGCTCTTCATAGGTCAGGAGTCTTGTCCTAGGAAAGAGATACCAAAGACAAATATCTAGGGCTATAATCTACAAAAAAAACTTCATTTAAACAAAACTAGGAGGAGGTCCGGGAAGGAGGTAAATACAGATGGTCAACAAGTACCTTAAAAAGAGATCTCAGATGTCTTGGATGAATAATGCACAAGCAGTGAGAGATTGACAAGGATGTTGCCCATGGGGTAAGAGCAAATTTGTTAAACTGGAGATCTGAACCTGCTGTCTGGGGCGTTGTGTGATGGCAACATTCCTCTCAAGTGCAACGGAAAATTTTATAAGACAGGAGTGCGGCCAACAATGTTGTATGGTTCAAAATGTTGGGCAACTAAGAAACACCACAAGCGTAAGACGACACCCGTGAGAAGAGGGTACCCAAAATGCGAATACTTAGTTAGAAGTGCAGCAACACATGGAAGGATAGAGGACACTGCAAAAAAGTGGGGGTCACGCCGATTGAGGAAACGACAAGGGAACATCTCTTGAGATGGTTTAATAATATTGAATGTAGGCCTTTCAATACCACTGTAAAAAGAAGTGATTTGTGCCAAGCCAACGGGGTAAGACGAGGTATGTGATTTAGATTGGCACAAGTTTATTAGAGAACATGCACTGGCAGGGGAATGCAAGAAAAGTATTCATGTAGCCAACCGAAACCATAATGACAATGAATATCTACAAAATACATGAAACAAAAAAGTACAATAAAAAACAGAAAACAATAACAATGATACAATAAATATTACCAAACAACATAAAAATGTATAAACACAAATCCTATACTGTTCATGACGCAAGCCTTATCGGAGGATCACAATAGGGAAAAGGAAAATCTAATGCCATGTTAGGGCATGGCAACCTCCAACACAACTGGACATTAACACTTCAACCAAGGTGAAGTGTAGATGTTCCATAGGTACCTAATGTTTAGAACTTCCTCATGCATCAATTTTTTTCAGCCAACAGCCTAACAGAATATCCGATAGAGAGCAACCCTTCCACAGGCACCGTACCGTATGAGTCTATGACCAGACCTTCCAACTTCGGCCACATACTCTCAATCGGAAAAATCAATGACAGATAATTCTATAATTTATGTATCTTAGTTCTGTCTTTTTTTAACTTCTTTTCTTTACATGAGAAGGGACAGATTTGGTGTTCTCAAAGAAAAGGGATTTAACCAGCAATTAGTGCTGTTTGATTCCCGCAGAAAAGAAGTGCTGTCCACTCTAGCAACTTAATGTCTGTTCGAAAACAACATGGGTTAGAATCTCACTTATTTTTCAATAGTTTGAAGCGAATTTTTTGTTTGATGAATGAGCCACGTTATGAAGACAAGAAATGCTCAAGCCTGTATTAAGGCTCGTTTACTTAACAAACTCGGCTCATTTATGAACCTATTTTGTGATCGGTCCATCTTGAGTTGTCAACTCAACTCCTTCGGCAAACCAATCTATCTTGACCCAGCTCAGCTCATATATGTACCTATTTCATGCTCAAGCACAGACCAATTAATTTTAAATTATTATGACGAGAGTCACGAGACAACTCGAGAGGCTAAGCTTTTCGCAGTAGTAAGGTTGCTCCCTACACGCTGTGCAGCATTAGGGTAAGACTGAATACATCTTACCCTCCCTGACCCAGCCGTGGCAGCAGCCTCGTGCTTTGGGCCACCCTATTACTTGAGAGCTATATTGGTCTAGTTTGTCAAGACCTGTCTGAAATAATTTCCCAGTTCTTCGTAACAAACGAGAGGGTAAAGGTCAAAGGATGCAAACCAAGTTATGCTTGGTGAGCTCTTGCCACATGTTTTTATAATTTGAATGAGGATGTTGTTGCTGCATGTAAGAATGGTTCCTACTCCAAGCCACGTATCCTCTCAAGACTTTCTGAAACTACTTAAGTAATTTAGTCAAGCAGCACGTTGGTTGGGAATAATTCTCAACGAAGTCTTGATGAAGGGTCATATGTGAAATAGCCATGTAGGGACGTTTTTGACAACTGATTGGTCACAAAGGGGTCACCCGTCACTGAGTAGTCATAGATATTCTTCTTATTCACACTACATTAGTTGTCTGTCTTAAAAGAGCATAAACTAGCCTGAATGCATCGTCACTGTCTTGCCAACATAATCAGAGGCCCGAAATGGAATGATTTTGATCCTGCCAAAGTGCGCTACCACTACTATCAAAATGGTTGATCTAGAGATACGACCGAAAGGGTTAATCAGTAGAGATGTCCCAACAAGTGCGCCCTCATCGAAGCCACACCAGATGGTTCTATGTAGGACCAGGTTTTTACAGAAAGGGCGGGTATGCAATACAATCTGACACCCTTAAAGAACAAGGTACAACCTTAAAAATCGTGAACCCTCACCAGAGTATACACCTTCTGAATGAGAATATATCAACAACAACTCTAATAGCCCTTTAACTTAACTGTCAACCGTATGTGCTTGCACCACCATGCGTTGTCTTCCCTCTTACTACATCTCCACCTTTATGCCTTCTTAACTAGCCCATCTTTTCCCTTCTCCACCTGTCACCCTATTTTTCCCTGCTAGTACATCTCCCACCATGTCTTTCCCCCCTCTCTCTTCCTCCCTTATAGGTGCCCCCCGCCGGGTGGAGATTATCCTTGTAAGCTCGGTTGGTGGTCATTCAGGGAGGTAATTGTTTGGCTTAGGCAAATACTTTCATGTTTGGCTTGGTCTAAGTAGTATTCTAGTAGTTATATTGGGAGGGTAGACATGGGTGCAGTGGTGCACATTCTTTGTGCTGGCCAAGTCTTGTTAGCCACAAGTGGTGTCGTGGAGTGGGTCTCCTTCATCTGAGGACCAGTGGTGGTTTTGGGCAAAGACAACTATTTCTTCCCAGGGCAGCTCCCGTTTCTTCAAGTGGCAGTGTGCTGCACACTCCGAATTTGTAAGTGGATTCTGCTGTGGTTGAATTTCAACTATTGTAACAACCTTTCAGCTGCTTGGAGGTCACAACAATTTCTGGGATTTGGTGTGGATAGCTGTGGCATTTTTAGTTAGTTTTTATTCTACAATTAACTGTTGGGAAAAAAAAAGGAAAGGGAAAAAAGAAAAAGAAAAGAAATAATCCACCATAAAAGTGTTACTTTTATGTTATTTAAGACAGATCAATTAACCAGGAAGGCTTATGTAACTGTATTACCATCCAATTATTAATGATAGTTCTACTAAAAAGAGCTGCAAAAAGCCTATCGCATACAAGACTGCATGCACTATAAGAGAGCGCTCTACCTTGTACTGCAAACACTTCATGATTCAAATAAGTGCATGCTCATGAAATCCAACAAAACATTGTAACACATGATACCAAAGCCCCAGAATGCACATAGTTTCAAGCAACAAACAAAACAGGCAGATCAATCAATACATGGTAGACGATAATGCAGTATCAAAAGGCTAACTATCTAAAGAAAAGATACCGAAGAACAATCAACTCACCAGGGACTACTTTGGGAGGATCCTCCTTTGCATCGGGCGCACAGACATACCTCTGCCCTTTATACCAAACCAACTGCACCGGCTTCGGCATGTACAAACTCCCTTCCGGCAAATTAATATAAAACCCAATAACGTCCCCTTCCACATAGCCTTCCTCCCCATAGTTCTCCCTCAAAGCCTTGTGCACTTTACTCCCATCAACATCTCTATACCCAAAACTATTCCCATCATATCCAACAGGTGCCTGCAAGTCCCCCTTCTCCGTCGACCACCCAAGCCTCGTGTGTCCGGTCTCCCCCAACTTCACAACCTTGATCTCGTAATACCATGCCCCCTCACTCACCCCCCTTGTCGTCCTCACCATCCTGTACCCCTTACAACTCCCCGCGCTCAGCCTATCCTCACTCAATTCCACCTTCTCCGCCTTGTAAACCTTCGACAGGCAAATTTTCACGTCCATGCTATCGTCGTTCTTGTCCGGAAACCTAGGAATCGGCGTGATCAACACATTATCCTCGGGCTGCGTATTGTTATTGCCCCCATTGTTGTTGTTCTTGCTCTTCTTCTTGCCTTTGCGCGACGTCGGCTTCGTCCACACATTGTTGCCTGTTTTCTTCTTCGACTTCTTACTTGCAGTGGTGGTGGCTGGAGTGTGGGTTGGTGGTGTGGGGGCCACGGACTCAAGCTCAGGCGGGGCCGGAGAGGTCAGCGAGGAGAGCGGTTTGCGCTTCTTCGGTGGCCGCTCGGGGTCTCCTTCGTCCTCTTCGTCATCGTCCTCCGAGATTTTAGGGAATTTTGGGGAACTCGTGGGGGCCTTGTCGTCGGAGAGGTCCTCGGAGGCGAGGGGCTCCTCTTTGACGGAAATTAGAGTTTCGGATTCGGTGTCGGGGGTTGGGGCTGCGGCGGCGGTGGTGGAGGTTGTGGTTAGAGCTACTGTGTCGCCTCCGTCGGCGGTGGTCAGGGCAATTGTGTCGCCGCAGTCGACAGTGGTGGGGGTGGTTAGAGCTTCTGTTGCGTTGCACTCTATGGAGGCGGTGGTGGCGAGGGTAACGTGACGCCGCCATCTGCAGTGGTGGCGGTGAGTTGATTGTCATCGTCGTCCTCGTCGTTGTAAGTGGCCTGAAGGCTGTCCATGCGGTGTAAGTTAGGGTTTGGCAAAGTAACGGAACCACCGTGAAGGGTTGTGCGATTGTCGTTTGGTGGCCGCTGGGTTACATTACTGGTACCAGAAGAGTGTCATCGGTACTTTAGAGATTCCTTATATAAACGATTTCAATCGCGATTGATAGAATTTAGGCTTATTCAGCCTGTCACCCTTTGTTTTGGAGAAATTATTTTGCAAGATTTTAAACTTATTTAATTTAATAACCCCTTTTTCAAATTTTATCAATTTAAAAGGTCCTTTAGCTTTTTCGTTATAAAGGCTTTCATGTTGAACAAGTTATTTATACCAGTAAAAGTAAAAGACAAATAAATTTAAAACAAGACAAGAAACATATGTTTTTTTCCTGCCGAAATCATACACGTACAAGTAAAGGGTTTCTATTTGTCGAGATGTGATCCAAGCAGGTGAAAGTCTCAGATACGGTTCTCGAAGGGAGAGTCCCACCTATTTAGGTTAATTTAAATTAAGGATTTGATTCGGATTTGCTTTAGCCAATGATCCAATCAGAGGAATAATTGGAATCGAACCCCCAACACCGTGGTTCGTAGCCACGTGCTCTAATCCTCTTAGCTACAGGCCAGAGCTAGAATTCTAACCTTGTGTCAGGACCTATGGGCCAAGGGACTTCCATACAGTTGATCTTTTGAACCCGCGCTCATGAGCTTAGTCTTACTTCACCGTCGAGAAACACAAAATTTTTTCGATAGAATACTTTTTTAAGATCTTGAGCGACCAATCTGGCAGAACAACTCAATTCACACTCTATGTTCTGAAAAATATGTACCATCCGAAAAGAGGAAAAGACGCCGGTCCAAAGACCAAGGAGAAGATAGCAAATTCATTTGGATAAGAAGAAAATGCAAGGAATTGAAGCTCACTTCTGCTACTGTGGACGCCAAGCCATGATGCAAACATGGTAGACCGATGAAAACCCTGGTAAAAGGTTAGATGCCTGTGCAACTGCTGGGATATGCACTAACTTAGAAATGTAATGGCTTTATCAATTGTGCAGGCATTAATTAATTAATTAAAGAGATAATCGTGTTGTTTCCTTTACTTTACGTAACTTTGGTGATGCGGGTACTTTGGTGGTTGGATCCCCCAATGGTGTGAGAAGCCTGAAATGGTACTCCCTGTTTGTCCATTACTGAAATGGTACCTCTAAATCAAGAATTAGTCATTTAATCTGTGTAAGTAGTTTGTTTGTTTGGGAAATGGTACTCCATGTTTGTCCATTACTTCTTCAGTTTGTTGCACAATTTGACACTTGGAGCTTAACATGATGCAAACTGAGTCCATGAGAGTTGATGTGAACCGAACAAAGAGAGCTGGTATACTCGGAACAATATAGGCCACAAACTAAACCAATGAATAAATAGTAACTTTAGCAATAACAACTAAGTTGTATTGCACTCAAGATAATACCATTCAGCTATTCTCTTTCCTTCAAGCTCTCACATCTATGCTTCCAGAACCCTTCTTTTTTCCAAAGCATCCTTCTTCTTTCCTTAGCAGCAACTGTTTCCTCTTTAGCTGCTGCTCTTTTGCCTTTAATTGCAACTTTTCCCCCATCTTGAGCAGCTCTATTCGACTTAGCAACAGTCACAAAGTTAGTCTGTTTGTAAATTAAACTAATATGTTGGCAAATTTTATTCATACAAACAATCATACTGACCGGTGATGAATGCCACTGAAGTTTTTCACGAAGAAAAAAAATTAGGTGCCCACATGCACAAGTGGACCAATAGAAAAAACTGCATCTAGATTCAAATGCCGAAAAGGTTTGAGCGTCAGAAACAATATTGGACTTGAAAACACTAGATGACATGTCAAGGTTTACGGATCAGACATAAAAACGAGAATAGACACAGACTTAACAAAATAAAGACGATAGATGCTTTAGAATTCACGCGTGTGGTGTGGCGTAAAACGAGAGAAGGTGTGTATCTCGATTCATGGATGGATGCAAAAGAGGGGGTCCACATTAATAGATTGGACAAAAGAAAGATAATTTATGTGTCAAGTTAAAATTCACAAGTCTAATGTAAAGCCATGAAAAGAGGTGCATCCAGATTGTTGTGTCAGAATTTATAAATCTAACATAAAAACAAGAAAAGATAGTATCCATATTCACGGATTAGACACAAAATATAGGCAAAACTAGTGTATCTTAATATTCATATATACAAAGAAGATCAAGATATAACACATCAAGGGACAAACTGAACTATAGTATGTGTAGACATAATTATTTATGTGCAGAAAAAACTACAACAGGTGCAAATATGACAGTAACGTGTGAGAAGGGAAACGATATAAAATGATTTCTATTAGGTCATTTGATAGACAATTTGTCTGCGGTGACACACAAATTTGCTTTGCCGTAAATCCCCCGCCACACACTACTACCATCCATTGATGCCCACCACTACCGTCACCTTCACTAAATGCCATATTGTAGCCACCGCCTTCAATATACCACCCACCACCACACCACCATTATAGCATACTGCCACCCTGCCTTCTTCAACACACTCGCACACGCACAAACACAAACACATTCACACCTCCATTGTAACATCAGATGTGGATTAGTGGTTAGTGGTATGTTGAAAATACCTATCCGAATGTATACTGTGATGCACTATGGTACTGGTTTATATTGACTTGAGTAAACTGTGTGTAAGGTTTGATGTAAATGCATCTACCGGAAGTACTCCTAAGTCTTGAGTAAAGCAAATTTGTATGTCACTGCATACAATTTGTTTGTGGTGTATAAAATACAGTGCCGCCATCTCCCTCACCAACGACTTTAACATAGTTCATAATGTCAGAATACTTCGAGTTCGGCAATAATAAGGTCCATCTCTCTCTTAATTAAAAATCACTCACTACTTAGTAATAATTAATGAATCTACCTTGCCACTATATCCTCGATGCTCGATGCCAAACAAGACCAACGCTTACCACCTTCATCCATCATCGATGGCATAACCAAACAATCCATTGTTTGACGTATCATTCCCTTTCACACCCAAATTTCACAAACACATTGAACCCACTTTTTCCTTTCTCAACACATGGCAACTGTACGACAAGCACAAGTCGGGATGACTTTATCAAATTGCATTTACTCACATATGATTGCTTCATGAAAATTTGTATTGGCCTCCTTTCTATTTCAATTCTCTTGTTGCCTTGTTGACTAAGAACTCTCTTTCATCTTCCACAGTGCCGAGTGCTCTCACAAATAATCTTCTTCCCATAAAGGGCAAGGTTATTGACCTAGATGGCCTTTTTTATCACATACTAACACTCAAGAAGTAAGGGCATATTAGTCATTTTGCAGTGCACCATAGACAATTTTGTCTGTTATGACACACAGATTTATTTTTCCTATGTACACATATACATATTACAGTACTTTCTATCTATGTATCTGTCTAAAAGATAAAAGTAAGATCACCAGGCAACTTTTTTTTAAGGTCATTTTGGCAACAGAACGGTTTTGCCTCCACATTTCTCCCGTTTGATCACACTTGGGAACCATCGGAAACACCCTCAAAGTCTGGATCTGTAGACGTGAAATGCTAATATCGATTTTGTTTGTTCTCTCTCCCCACTTAATTGTTGCATCCACGTTTCCTTAGGGAGCTTGCAACATCTTTTTCTCGCTATGCTTTCACTCTGCTATCACTATCAGTTGTCAGTTGTGTAGCATCACGGCCATGACGCTCTGCCGTACCGGAGCCTCATACTCGGTGAGTCCGCCACTTCTGCCCCCTCTAGTTGTCTTATTTTTCTCGTTCTTCTATAACTTTGCACATGTATGTATACGTTGGTTTTCATTTCTCAGGAAGCTAATTTCAGGCTGTTTTTTTTGTAATCTTTTGAATGTAGTTACAAATGGGTTCTTTTGTAATCAGAAGTTAGTAGCTTTGAGGAGAAGTAAACCCTTGCTAGGGTAACTTAATCTTGGAATGCCAATTTTGCTATAGCTTATATGCTTTCATCTTAATCCATCTGAAGTAAGTAGAGGGACGGAGGGAGGGATTGTGTTTGTTTGCGAGTGTGTGTACATTTTGCCTGCGTTTGTTTTAAGGTTGCTTCTATTTTTAAGTTAAGTACAAGAACTTATGTTTAAAAATGTGTTGTTCATACAATGTGAATGTCCAAAGGGTCAGTAAGATAACTCGGCTCAGCATCTGTGGAAGAAGGAAAAGAAACATTCGACTGCATTTCAGTGGTCTGTGTCAATATATTTCTTTTGGAGTAAAGAAACAAAATACAAAAAAAAAGATGAATTTGGCCATGTTTTGCTGAATGGAAAGAGAAAAGATGAAAATAAAGTGTAAATGTTTGTTGATGACGGCCAAATTATGTGTTCATGCAGTCGCCTAATCAGTGATTTCAACTTCCAGAGAAGCTACCAATCGTCAGCGGTGCAGTGCCAACTTGGACTGGAGGGTTTCCATGCCAGAGCATAACCGTATCCTAGTGCGGGCAAGCAGTCAATTCCCTTGTGGTTGATAGAAAGGCTTCCTTAGTGCAGGCGGAGGTGATAATTTGCTGTGGTGCTTGTTTTATTCTAGCACGGTTTTATTCTGATTTTTGTTTTTAGCATATCTAAGGGTATAAGCAGAACATCATGTAATTTATAAGACTATCTTCAGGAAGGGTACTCTAGTTTTTGCACCATTCAAAAGGCAAAGAGGGGAGCAAAATTTTGTATGGAGTAGTACACTACATACATGCTTCTCTAGAATATATGGTTGTGTCTCACTTGAAATTAGGTGTAAAGGGATTCATGTATAAGTTGACCTCTTGTGTCATTGTCCAGACTGAAGAGCAGTAATTCAGCCAATGATAATCTTCTCTTACATAGTACAGCGAAGCAGCTTTACGAACTGGAAAGGAAAGCTTTATGCTTTACTTTCGTCCTAAAAGTTTGATCAAGTTATTTAAACATGAATTGAACGGTTTTGAGACAAATCATCATCATTTTTCTTTATTAACTGTAGGTGTATAGGAATTCTAGTTCTACGAATTGCAACTTTCCATGGCTTACATTCCTCCCCACAAAAGGCATTCGAAGGACTCTGAGAGTTCATCTCCGACACCGGAATCCCTCATTCCTCAGTTTAAAAGAAATCTAAACCCAAGATCATTTAATGTGGAGAAGAGGAAGAATAAATATTCCTTTCAGGGTGGGAAAATCATATATGGGAATGATGCAATAGACAGATGGTTTACTGTTGGCTTGGCAGACGAGATAGAGTTTTCTTCTGTGACTTGTCTTAAACCAGTCTCATTGGAATCCATCCAGAGGAAGCAGGGAGAAAAACCTCTGGCTCTAGTGCTTAATGATCGTGTAAAAGAAGGTTTATTGAAATTTTCCCCCCTAATATCCTTTCATTGTCACATGTTAGGTTTGTAGCTCTAATATGTTTCCTTTTTTTGCCCCCCCCCCCCCCCCCCCCCGTTCTTCCTTGTGCCATATAGAGAATAAAGAAGTCACGGAGATCTTCTTAAACAGCCCATGGAATTTTGTAGCCGAGAATGTAAAGCAAGACCTGCTTTCCGCATTTGAAAACGTGAAAAATGAAATAGAGAGCCAGGAGGTGGAAGAGGTGAAACCAACTCTGGTTGCTAGATTTGGCAAAATTCTTTTTCATGGGTTAGTAATCCTCCATTGCTTCTTATAGATTTGAGTGCCTTCAAATTATAATCATACAGAAATTTTTACTGTTTCGCCTGAGATCTTCCTTCAATTTTTTTCAGTGTTGAATCTAAGTTGATTTTGCTTAACTGTACTAATTTAGATACCTGACAGTACGAAAATGAAAAGCTAAGGTAAAATCTGGAATATTCTGGTTTAGGTTTTTCTTTTATGAAAAGGACAGCTATTTTGTTATTATATGTTTTTTTTGGGTAATCTTACCTCCCCTGAGGGCTGAGGCCTTTGTTCAAGACTTGAACTCTCACTTGGTTCCCAGAACCTATGTTACATGGACTCTTTGGTTTTGCGTGAAGTACCCGTGTCGGACACTCGACACTTGGACATGGGTATGGGATATGTGTCCGACACATCTCATAGGATATGCCATTATGATACTATTTTATAGTCTTTTGTTTAATTAGTAGTTGCTTTGAGTGGAGATAAGTTGTCAATTAAAACCAAATGCATCACATAAAACACCTTTTTGCCTTCGAAATAACTAAAAAACAATAGTAAATATGAACATTTTGCCGTGTCCCCGTGTCTTGCGTTTTCAAAATTAGACGAGTCCGACACTTGGACACGTATCCGATCCGGACACTTGTACCGAGTCCATGTAACATAGCCCAGAACTACAGAAAATAAGTGCTTACCTCCCCCTACCAGATCTGACCCAATTATTCTTTATCAAAGTTAAGATGTATGCAACATTCAATGTAAATATTACCATGGTGTAAGCACAAAATTAAAGCATTTTATCCCTCCATCTCCATGTCTACCAGGGACATAGCCTTGATCCAGCAGCCATTGAGAATTACTACTTGCAGTGGTGGTTGATAAGCAGTCAGTATGCCACAATATCAACGGGCAAGAGGTTTAAAATTCAAGGATTAAGAAGGCATCTAGTTAAGAAGTTGGAGGAGGGTTCTTCATTCAGTGGTCGCTGGGAATAGAAAAACCACTTTAACCCAAAACTATGGTTGTGAAAGATAAAAAAAAAAAATACCCATACATTTGGCTTCATGAGATAAGTGATAAGAATTGCCGAACCTCACCAATTAATCACAGTAAAACTCTTGGTATCTTCACATATGCCATTCTTCTATGGGGTCTTGATTCCATCAATGGTGGTGGCAGTGCAAGGTGGGGTGTTGATGGTCCACAGTGGCATCTTGGTGGTGCTATTTTGTGGTCGGCTGTGTTTAAAGAATGTATAGATGATGAGAGCAGAGAGGACTAAAGAAGGGACAGAGAGAGACTGCAGGGTAGTGGTTTGGAAATGAAATCATTTTGCCGGTAAGGTAAATAATCGAGAGTATGTTCTGAAGTTGTGATAGCCGTGTAGCACTTCCGAAACGAGGATAGAGTTTCCCCTTTTCTTTCCTTGTAACCATGCAGACAAAAACCGTTTGGTAGAGGTTGCTATTTTTAGGGAAATAAGACGAGAGCTAAAACGTCAAGCGAGCTGGTTGGGTGGAAAGTCATCTGTTATAATTTTCTTTTTGTGTACTGGGTCTAGAGCAAGAAATGGCTGTGGCTAAGGTTGACGTAAGTTTTTTTTTGGTTAGGTTGTTCATTTAGTGCCTGAGAGAGGGAAGGAGGGTCGGAGGTGTCAGATTTTCTTTTGCTATTATGGTCTGCTCATTACAGAGTATAGTCCAATTCCTTTGTGGCTCCTCTAGAGTTCCAGTACTCGACCATTCTGAGGAAGGATTTCTCACTGAGTGGGAGTGGTATCACGTGTTCTCTTTTGGTCCTTTTCTAATGGGCACTTTTACGATTGCAAATATTTTCTTTGTTCAGGAAATCCACCTCATAAATCAAACCAAAGGAATCAGAAGCAACTCGAGTTCAGATTATTTAATATGGGTATACGGTCGTTTGAGCTCTTATAGAGTGGAAGAGGATGGTTTAGCGGTTTGTTTATTGGACTACTAACTGAGATAATTATGTGGATATTTGAGGATAACTTTTTGAAAGGACCAGGGATGGAGATTAGTGTGCTCAGCGAAGGTGGGGTGGGGGATTAATTACCTAATTTGCAACAACTGAGCATCGAGTTTTTTGTAACCTGGAAATTGACGATGCTAGATGATGGAGCTTGCAAGTGGGCAAGATGGCCGGGTCATGGAGTTGGACGACTGTCACAGGCGACAAATTCAAAATCCATTTCAAAGGTGATGAATGTACCTGTTCAATTATGGAATCATAGAGATGGTAATGCGAATTGAGGAAAAAGAGGGTTTTTGCACATGTAAAGCTAAGTTTCGAAAGAGGTGTTTGTGCAATACCCCACGTCGGATGTGGGAGACTGTGAATGACCGTATAAAATTTTGCCTATGGCTAGCCCTTTTGAGGGAGGTCTTACATTGGGGCCGGTAGCCGACACTTTGAAGCTCATATTTGCGATCAAGTCGAGTTGGTGGAGGTTGGGACGCAAGGGCACACTCAAAGTGGGTCATCTTTTTTGGCTTGTAGGCATTGTTCAACAATGGCTGGTGAGACGTTTCTAGCTATGAGCGACTAAGGTTGAGATTGGGAATCAGTAAGGACGCTATGACATACAGATGAGAGAATGTGACATCGCACATCCTTGGGAGATTTTGTAAATGGCCGTATAAGACTGCTAGATCTTAAGAGTACATACTTGGGTAACCTTTTGAGGGACGCATTGCTGTGGTAGGGTTGTGGATTGGGCGGTATACATAATGGTTGGTTGCTTTTTGGATATCTTATGCCAGGACAGATTTTCAGCAGCGAGTTGATTTGAGTTGGAATGTAGCAACTGGTATTCGATTAGTTGATATGAATTTGTATCTCTCTCTTTTATTCACGTTAAGGTGGAGGTGAGAGAGTTCTTCATGAGAGAAGGTAGGTTTGTCAGTCAAATCACTTTCATGTAGATTTGTGGGGCTGTTGATCACATCGAAAACCAGAACCTATGCAGCCTGGGAAAGGCCTTTTGACTTTTCAGTGGGTTTTTATCAATGTTGAGGATGAAAAGGCTTTGAGAAACAGTCTCTACATGGGCAAGTTTTGTCAGATGTTGGGAAAACTTACTACCGGTTGCATGGACTATTATGGGGATCTTCCAACTTCTCCTGCCTCTGTGAGCGGACAGGATGTGGCTTCATAAAAGATCTATTAGTGCTAGTAGAATGCAAATAGAGAGGCAGACACCTTGGTGTATGAGCATTAGTAAATTGTAGCGCTGGAGGATGAAAGTCAGTTTGGGTCGGATTTTTTAGATATTTGGTCAAGAGGTAGTCATCCTCATACTGAATCGGGGCATCCTTCTTGGTCATCTACTTTTTGGAGGCCTCATGCTTTGATGGGCTCTATGCTTCCTATGAAACCATTTAGGGGAGTTGAGGCCTAACCATCTGGAGAATGAGGCCTAACCATTTGGGAAATTAGGCAGACCCAACAAGTGGTGGGCCACCGTCTCCAGATTGGTTTATGATGTTTTGATAGAGAATCACAAGGTATTATTTATTTTGAAAAACAGTGCAACGGACTAATTGAGGCCCAGAAGTAACTCTAAGCAATTTAATTTCCTTTGTGGTTGTCGTCAAATCCATTTCTCTCTGTCGGGAGCTTGCACAGGTATGTTCTATATAGCAGTAAGCTTGTTTTTTACAGGTGATCAAACATAGTTAGAAGAGGCTGTTTGGAATGATGAACGGGGGCCCAGTGTTGGGATTGGCAGTGCGGGTCGTTTGGCCTCATTGGTGGCTGATGGCTCATCAAGAATTCTTTTGGGAAACTGAAGCCTGGGTTTCATATGGGGAATTAGCTGCAGAAAACAGTGCTGATATTGCCATATTGGTATCAAAGGTTGGGCGGGAATACATGGTGTCGCCTTAGCACGGTAATGTTAGAATGAGGAGGTGGTGTTACTGGAAGATGTGTTTGGTCAGATAACATATGTCAGTGTGAAGTACATGAATGTGGGGGACGTAGGGGATTCTTTTCATGCGGTGACGATACTGGTGACTTGATGGACGATGATTCTGAGAAGTTTGAGTGCCTTGAGCTCGAGGAGAATCCAAGAGTGCTTCATCGCTGGCTTCACTCTATGTAGACTATTTGCGTCAAGGGGGCAGAGACGACCTGACAAAGGTTGACGCCAATGGGTAATAAGGGCAGAAACGAGTGGAGATGTCCCAGGATTGAGAAGTTCTGGTTCAATGCTTTCAGGCTGGTCTGAATTTAGCAGATATCTAGGCGCAGCCCAAGCTCTTTTGAAAGTAAATGGTGAGATCTAGAGAACCTTGCAGAGAGGCTTCTAACAAATGTTGTAGCAATCTTAAGGGCTGGAAATTGAAGAGACTTTATGGTAGGAACGAGGGAAAAGATGGCGCTGTTGCAGTTTGAGCACCCAGATAGGAGAGGGGAGCATCAAATGAGTTATTAGAATGTGGAAGCTTGTCGTGGTGTCTTCCCAAGTGACACAGATGGAGATGGCTTCAAAACAAATATGTTCACACAGTGGGGAAATAGGTAGGCCGAGTAGGGCTTTGTTGAGGGCGATGGGAATGCTAGGGTATTCTCCTGAACTGGAACTGATGAGTTTTCTGGTGCTAGCTGCATAGGTATCTATTTCCTTTTCTTGAACGAGGATAGTAGTGTGACATTTGATTAGGATGAAGTTTTTGCAGAAGGGTCCGATACTTGCCCTGAATAAAGGGTAACTTGTCAAAAGAGCAAAAAGAACCTGAACTTGTACTAGCAAAGAGAAATTAGTAACTGGTTTTGGACAAAAAATACTTGTGATTGAGATTGATTTCTTGTCACCTTGAAGCCACTGCCTATAGGTTAGTCAATTGAATGATTCCTGTTGTTTCAACATAGTACATAATAGATATTTTCACGGCAAAACATATGTTGCTCTCTGTGTAGCAATCCACAAAGCCTAGTGCTCAGTTATGTGAAACAAACTTTTTCACACATCTTGTGCACCTCAATGGAAATGCACTTTGATTTTGTTAAACATTACTCAATGCAGGAGCCGTTCAGTAAATCTAGAATCCGTCAGAAGTAGTTCTGTTGCTGAATATACCTTGAGGCAACTTAAGAGATCGTTTTACACAAATGTGTCTTCTTCATTTGTAAATCACATTATCAATAATGCTGTGCCAATGGCTGGACTTGAGCTCGAAAAGGTGAAGAAGATATACCATGTTAAGGTACCATTTTTCTGGTTTTTATTTATCAGAAAAGTTTTCTGTATAGTTCTTACACATTGTTTTCTTGATGAAAAATTGCTTAATTAATTTGTACTAATCTTGTGTAGATCTTTGATAAAATGCGACCTGACTCAACCATTTCGTGCAAATGCTTTGTGAAGCAAGATTTCGAAAAACTTGAACTATACAAGGTAAGTAATTTGTTTCTAGTTAAGAAACTTTATGCATGATTTGTCTCTTTGATACCCTCGGTTTTATATGAGATCCTGATTTGATCAATCTCATAGATAAGAAAATTGTCTGTTTCTAATTAGTGCTTCTGTAAAATTAGTTAAACCCACTGGGGCATTGTTCATCTAAACTGAAAGCTGTTTTGGTATTTTATCCTGCTTTACTTCCTGTACTAAGAGTTAATTGAGTTTACTAATGGAGGCTTGCTTTGTTGTATTTACTTCTTCTAGATTGGATTGAAGCAAGTTCGTTACCTGGTTGCTGACATGTCGTGTCTTGGTAAAAATATGGACTTGAGGCTGATGCTCTGCACCAAGAGAACCATAACTTCTTTGACTGTGAGTTATCTTACTGGCTTGTAGATCTTGACTACTTAATAAGCGCAAATCACTGGATCTTGTTGTTTCTGCTGAAACTCAGATGCAAGGTCAAGCAAAGTATCAGTTAGGTAGTTGCCGTTCTGTACTAAAAAATGGTCCTCCTCCTTTTGTCTTTGCAAGGCCCTTTCCATTTAGTGTATAGGTACACACACACACTCACACACACACTCTTGACCTTATTCATCCCATTGTGTGATTTTCCTAGTAACTTACTATGGAAAAATGTATGACTATGAACAAAATTAACTCTCTTTTCTTATGTACTGTGCCTGGAGTTGCGTGCTGGCACAATTTGCTTCAAGTTGCACACTACTATTTCTTTTTATCTAGCCCATATTCTGGTGTAGTCTGCTTTGAGATAATTGCCGAACAAGGCTATTTTCAGTAATTTTAAGTGCAGTTCCTTCACTAAACTTCCCTTCAAGTTGATAACTTGATTGAAACTATGAGGGCAAGTAAAATCATCCGAGCTTTCTTAGTTAGTACTTAAAACAAACTTTCCGCATGAAATTCTGACTTGTCCAACTCCATGTACTGTCCAGGATGATGAGATGCATAGCATAAGGAGTATAATCAGTTCAGCTATTCTAGACCCTGAAGTGAAGGGTGGGTTGAGATGGCCTTTGGGGAAGGAGTCTTTTGGCGAGCGGTACGCTGTTGTTGGGGTTTGGTATACAGATGCTAAAGCATTTACAAGTTCATCAGTTAGACTTAATATTAGACATGCAGACCGATTTGATTTTAGATCATCAGTTGGGGAAGCTACAGAAGAGGTCAGTCTGAAATTGAAGGGAATTCCAGCTAAATTGCAGGTAAGTTGTTCTGGTAGAGGTATCATGTTATATCCTGGAGTAATATGTTATTATCTGTTCTATGCTTGCTGACAAGATACTTGATGCATTATTTTAAAATTATTGCGCTCCTATGAATTTATTTGACGTATTGTTGTGTATCTTGGACCTATTTGTCTTTTGCTGATAACTTTTGCTCGTGTGCGTTTGAGTGTATAGGAGTACTTCTAAACGAATAAAGATGTCTCTTTGTTTGGTGGTCCTGTTGTCTTTGATTGGTATCTCTGCAATCTAAAGTATATTGATGTTAAATGCCGCTGACTTTTTTGCATTACTAGGATATACATCTCATTTAATATCTTAAAGAAGAAATGATCTGTAAATTGCACTAAGGTGACAAAAACGGGGAGCGATTCCATCTCTGTTTTGTCTATCCTTGTTTTTCTCTTGCGACCCAACTCTCAGAAGGTAACTACTGCTAATGGCTTTAAGCTTTTTTGGCTTTGAATACCACATATAATGCATTGGAGGACATGTTCTTGGCAACCACATCGTTAATATCGAGAAAAAAGTATCCTCCTCCAAGAACAAGAAAGTAAATGCTACCCATCATCTTGAGAGAGTTTAGAGTGATCACTCTGAAAGCGTACCCTTTTTAGCGGCTGCCCCCCTCTACTATTTCATATTTCATGTTTCCAGGTCCCCCCCACCCCCCCCCCCCACCCCCAAAAGAGTACCTTTGTATTAGAATTTGACGACACGAAGACATCTACATATGTTGTGGTCATTTATATACCCTTATAAAATGAGCACAAAGTCCTTTAAGCTTGGCTGCTACTTTTTTGGCAGTGTTCATGTATGATGTCAATTCCAATTGAGGCCTCTCCCAGACTACACTATTACATACTTGCCATTCTCGTACATAGCATTGGATATAACCCCTAATTACATAACCTGCCATTGCATTTATGCCCAATTCCCCTCATCCACTCACCGACTCGCCGCCACTCCGCCGCAAACCGTGTCCTCTCTTCCTGTAAGTTATTTTCACTCAGAAATATAGGGGGGGTGTGTGTGTGTGAGAGAGAGAGAGAGGGGTGTTTTAAAGGCTAAGTTGGGTTTTCCAGAAGAAATCCGAAGCAGGCCTTTGCTTTACTGAGACTCATGGGCAAACGGGTTTTTTGTTTCCCATTAATCCGTGGCGGACGACGGTGCGGCCGGTCACGAGATGGCGGCACTCGGTGATGGATATGGCCGACTGTGGTGAGGGTGAAACTGTACGGTATATGTCGGTGAGGTTGGAATGGACGGGGATGGCAGTGAGGTTGGGAGTGGATGTAGCTGCTGTGGACAGTGGAAGTGGACGAGGGGAGTAGAGGGAACAACTGACGTGGATGGACGATAGGCCATGGCTATGTGAGCTGGTCGTGTGTAGTGTGGACCTTGGGGTTATGCAACTGTCCTGTGTTGTGTGTGACAGATTGTGTAGGTCAGTGAGTGCGAGAGAGAGAGAGAGAGGGGAGGCAGTGGCAGATCGGAGAGAGAGATGTTATAGGGAAAGAGGAGACAATGAAACCCTTGCCTAAATACGAAAATTTTTCATATATTATTACATAACCTTATAGATAAGATGTGGTTAACGAAATAAGATGTTATAAGTAACATATCTTTCGTACTTTTATCTTTCATACTTGATTGGTTGTTATGATCATGAATGCAGCTTTATATTTAGCAAACGAAACCCACTGCCACTTTTGGTTAGTTGCACCGCTTAGCTTTTTAGTCTATCTATCCTGATTATGAATTTTTGAGTAATGAGCCGGTGAGTATTAGTTGCTTGCAGTGGTGTAGGGAAGGGGGGAGCATAGTCGGCATGTTCCCACGTCCACACCTTTAGGAAAAGAGTTGTTTTTAGGTAACCCTATATTGATGGTTTTTTTTTCAATTTGGTGCCTATAGAGAATTTTATGGATTTGGAGTTTTATGAAACCATTGTTCTTTACTCCGGATACAAGAGTAGAGTTTCTCGTACCAAATACCATAAAGGAAATTCAAAACTCTAAATCTTTTCACTTTTGTCGATATACGTCTTTAGGTAACACATTTTGATTCCTTTTAAGAATATACTTAGTTGATGTCAATCTCAAAGGTATAGTGCTAGTCACTAAGCAGATTCGTGGGTATTTTTTTCAGAAAGGCATTGTAAGCTTTATGTTTGTTAGTATTTCGTTTCAACTAAGCACGTGAAGGCTACGTCGAAATTCTGATGCTCACCTTGTATAAATATTCTGGCTCTGCCACTGGTTGCTTGTTAAAAATTGATTTTTTTTGCCTGAATTCGTTCTAAGGCTTTTTTAAATCAATGAGGACTATGATCATGTCAAAATTACTCCAAGTTTGACTTTCAAGGAGTGAATGCTTAATCTCAGAACTTCTGGCTTGATTGTACTTTGCGGTTGGTGGTCAATGCAGGAATAGCGGTCTCTCCTCTAAATTCGTTTGGTCATTTCCCTTTACCAGGAATAGCAGTCTCTTCTCGTATTTCTATCTATAACCTGGTGAAGTATCCTGTCGAAGAAATTGGGTGTACATAAATTTTGTTAGTATCAGTTTTGGGGGGACGAGGGTTAGAAACTGTGGGTTGCTTTAGTTCACATCCCCACAGGGCCGAAGACTACAGTTTCAAATTTCAATTTACACATGCATAATTAGCTTGGTATCTAAGAAAGCGTGGTATTCTCAATCTCGCAAATACTCAGATCACATTACATTTTCAGTTGTTACAGTAATAATAGCTTCGTGACTCCCGCGCGTTTTGACAATAATGGTTTCCTGACACGCGCATGGGGGTCTTACTAGTTGAGTGAAACATATATTCAAACACTTCTCGTCTTCCACAAAGGCAGTAGTGTTTGCCCCCACGCCACCTCCTGCCACTCCCACACCCCAGCCACAATCACCGCCCACCGTATATGTGACCACGAGGGATGCACAGGGGTACTAGGTCTTCAATTGCATCCAATTCCTCTGTCCCTCCCCATCGGGGATTTTCAGATGCTAACTTGTCTTGGTTCTTGAATTAAAAGCTGGCGTAATGTGACGTCTATTGTTGCTATAGTATTGTAGTTTCTTGCTGGAGATGATTTACGTGCCTCCCATCTTTTGCAGGAAAAGAGTGTTGACATTGACCTGGTGTCTGAAATGCTTAAAGACAACTTGAAGCTCATATGGGAGAGCTTCTTATGTTATGGAGAACAAGTCGAATAAACGAAATACATTAGCCAAGGTAGATATGGGAGTAATATGTACAGTTCAACAATTGTGTTAACATTTGGTTATGACGTTAATGCACAAGTTACAGCTGCACATGGTTATATATGTAAAGACTTATTTACACTCAAGATTATGGTTTCATTTTACAAAGCTTGACTACATGTAGTGTGGCAAATCACACCCAACACATTGTGGTTTGCAATTGTCTTCACCAAGCCCCCTTCCCGTTAAGAAACCGTCACCAAGTATAACGAATAAGTGTTATGAAGCGTAATACGTGAAAAATAATTTTTTTGTTGTTGAGAAAATATAGAAATATATACCATGAGAACTAAGACTTTATATCAAAACTAACTCTTTAAGAACTTAAAATTGTAAAACAGCCCCCCTAAGCCAAAATCGAACCATGACTACCCATCAATCACCGCAAAGCTCTTTCTCCGTGGCCACCAACTCCATCCACAATTGAAAGCCGAAACTTCTGCATCTCTTAATTTTTCTCGAGTTCCATTGTACCGACCATCATCTTTTGTGAAGAAATGGAGATGTTAGGCAAATTAATGCCACCCTTATTTCTATCTCAATGATATGCATTTGAATTGAGTCACTTCGGTGTGGCAAGTTGGTATTCAGAGCTTAATTCTGGTCGATTAGGGCAAAGACACCAATTCCTTCAAAACAGAAGCTCGCGCTAAGTTCTGTACCTTGCATGAACGAGTTGAGATGCTCAATTCTTAGTTCTCGCAAAACCCAGATTGAATGGACTAGTTGCAGACGTAGGTCAAGGATCAAATTGACTTGGCTATGCATCGACCAAGGATCAACTTGACTTGGTTGTGCATGCACGGATCAAGGTCTTTCATAGGTTGTTAAACCCCTCTCGAGCAGCAGATCACATATCTTGAATGATGGAGGAAGAGTAAGGCTAATTTTATTGTGTAGATACGTGGAGGACGAGATCTAGAGTCCGAATTTCCAGAATTAACACAGGCGTTGATTTATCTGAATGTCTTCTTTGAAACTTCTTCCTTACCCAAACTCAAAAACTTCTTCCTTACCAGAAGATGCAAGCAGCAAATAATTTTGCCTAAGTCCGTTAAAACTAAGATGCAAGTAGCAAAGAATTCTGGATCATTCCACCTAAACTCATGCTACAATCCTTAACCTGAAGATATACAACATCATAAAAAGAGTAGTGATACTTGCCAGAGATCTACTTGTTAAGGATTGTTCCAACACTAACCAATTTCAGAGCAAAAGCGAACAGACATAAGCCTAGATTTTGTAAATGCTTACCTAACTCTAGAGGCTTTGATCCCATAAAATTGGTGGTAGACATGTTGAATAAATATCAACCATTTTGCCCGTTTAAAAATCCTTCAAAGGTTCACATATACCCAAAATCTTCCTTCAAAACGGTATGTCAGCCAACATTATCGCTGATAGACATGAGATACTTGTGAGCCAATTCTGCCAGCAAACTCTACAAATCGGTTGGAACCACACTCCATCACAACACTTGGTACCACCCTCAAATGTAACGGAGAAACTGAGAGGGATAATCGATATTTGTAGCAGTGCCTCAGGAGCTTAACACTCGTGCAAACCACTGCACTAGAGCAAGTGGTTGGCCTTTGCTCGGTGGTGGTATATGGTATCATTTATTACTTATAATCACTTTTCTCTTTAGATGTCACTATTCAAGGCCCTTTTTGGTTATGGGCTGGCCTTGTACCGTGAGGTTATCAAACAAAACCACACCTTAGTAACTGTATTGGATGAGTAACTGCAACACAAAGCTACTAAATGTTAACAAAGATAACTTATAAGGCGCAACACAGGATAAGGCAGAATTTCGATCACCACCAAAATGATAGTGAGTTTTGAGTGAGATAACATGTGTATTTAAGGCTACAACCTTACAGTTAAAGCTCTCTAGCATCTATGAGGAACATGAAATTGACAGCTAAGTAGTTTGGGTGTCGACACCATTCTAGCTAAGGTAGGCTCAGTAGCTTACAAGCTAGACGTAACTTCTACCTCATAAATTTATCTTATCTTCCATGTGTCACTACTTAAGGGCAAAATGGGCCAAGAATCAATAGCCAAAACCACATTCACAAATGCAGATAGTGAAGGGTTGAACCAGAGGCAATCTTGGACCGAACAATGATCAAGCGGATGATATTGTTACGGGGGTACTTTGGAAGATGGACCGTTATTATTGTTACGAAACGAAGCAACTATGAAGAAATATATTGAAGAACAAAGAAACGAAATTTTTTAAAAAAAACGCACAACACAAGAATACGAGGTTCACCAATATGGCTACGTCCTCGGAGTATGACCAGATTTCAATTTCATTATTCAGCAGTGTTACAACAAAAATCCTAATCCCCACTCTTTGTTGTCGTTTTCTCTCTTAACCCAAAACAATACGAGATCATTAATATTTATTTAGAGTTCAGAAGTGACATTTTTCTAAATAACCAATGTGGGACAAGACAACTTATATACTTGGGTTAAGTTGTGACCTTCTCTCAATAACCAATGTGGGACACCCATACAAAACTAGTTTTCAGGTCACTGCCTCCATTGTAACAATGTCTCTGGATTAAAATCAGACTGCACATACAATAATCTCCCACTTGGAGACTGATACAACTCCAGTGCTAAAACACCATACAAATGCTGGTCATACTCATCTAAGAAGCATCAATGAAGACTAATTAAAGTTGAGCATAGGCTCAACTTTTGCCTGTCAACCACCTTTGTTAACATGTCCGCGGGATTCTTGTTGCCTTTAATCTTCTCCGAGTTCAGTTGTCCATCCTCTAACAGAGACCGTATAAAGTGATACCTCAACTGTATGTGCTTGGTCCTCAAATGAAACGATGAGTTCTTAGCAAGATGTATTGCTCTCTGACTATCAGTCCATAACTTGCAATCTACTTGCCCATATCCCAGCTTTGTCAACAATCTCTGAAGCCAAATTATTTCCTTGCGTGCTTCAATCACAAGAACATATTCTGCTTCTGTTGTAGACAATGCAACAATCTTCTGTAACTTAGAGATCCAGCTTACTGCAGTCCCTTCTATAGAAAAAAACATATCCCGTGGTACTTCTCCCATTGTCTCTATCACCTGCATGGTCTGCATCTACATAGCCTCGCACATCTATGTTATCACCCTCAAAACATAAGCAGAACTTGGACGTTCCTCTCAAATACCTGAGAATCGACTTCACTGCTTGCCAATGCTCTTTTACTGGGTTTGTCATGAATCTGCTCATAACTCTAACTGCATGTGCAATATACGGCCTTGTACTGACCATGGCATACATGAGACTTCCCACAGCAGAGGTGTGCGGTACCTGTGCCATGTATTCTTCATTTTCCCTATTCTTGGGACTCAACTCCTTTGAAAGCTTAAAGTGGGCTGCTAAAGGAGTCGTCACAGGTTTAGAGGCGTGCAAGTTAAAACTCCTCAAAACCTTATCAATGTACTCTTCCAGCGACAACCATAACTTTTTCTGTTTTCTGTCCCTAGTTATCCTCATGCCAAGAAGTTGTTTTGCCTCACCCAAGTCCTTCATAGAGCAAGTACTCGCCAACTTCTTCTTGAGTTCATTAATCCTTCTCATGCTTGAACCTGCTACAAGCATATCATCTACATACAGAGTTAAAATAATAAAATCCTCACTATTAAACTTCTGAAAATAAACACAGTGATTGGAGTCACATTTAGTGAAGTTTCTCTGCTTCATGAAACTGTCAAACTTCAAATATCACTGTCTAGGAGTTTGCTTTAGGCCATACAAGCTCATCTTCAACCTGCAAACCATTCCCTCCTTACCCTTGACTTCAAAACCCTCTGGCTGATGCATGTAGATTTCTTCTTCCAAATCCCCATGGAGAAATGTTGTCTTAACATCCAACTGCTCCAGATGTAAGTCCTCAATAGCTACAATGCTCAATATCGTACGAATTGAAGTCATCTTCACAGCAGGAGAGAAGATTTCTTGAAAATCAATACATTTCCTATACCGATACCCTTTCACAACTAGTCTTGCCTTGTATCTCGTTGTTCCTCCAGCTTCATTTTTTAATCATGTATACCCATTTATTGTACATAACATTCTTACTTGCAGGAGCTTTACCAAATCCCAAGTTTGGTTTTGCTCAAGTGAAGCCATCTCATCTTTCATGGCTTGCTCCCACTGTAACCTGGATTCATCCTGTATCACTTCTTGATAACATTCTGGCTCACCAAAATCAGTATACAAAATATAATCGAGTGGATGACAAAGTCTGTCAGGAGCTTTCCTTACCCGACTACTTATTCCGAGGTTAAGAGTTTCAGGCACCTGTAGTTAATCACCAACTCTAATTTCAGTATCAGTTGTCTCATCAAGGACTTCTAGATTTTCTGTCCTGGGTACCTGTCCATCTTCTGGCTCATCAAGTTTCATGTATTCCTTGTTTCCTTTTTCAATTCCATGTTCTTGTAACCTGTGCTTATACAACCGTGATTTATCGAATATGACATCCCTACTCCTGATGATTTTGTTATGTTCATAGTCCCACAAACGATAACCATATTCATCACCTCCATATCCAATAAATACACACTTCTGAGATTTAGAGTCAAGTTTTGTCCTCTCCTCTTTATCAATATGAGCGTAAGTAATACATCCAAAAACTCTCAGAAAAGAATAATTTACTGGTTTACCTGACCATTCTTCTTCAGGAATACCACCATTGAGAGCACTGGCTGGACTTCAGTTAATTAAATATACGGCAGTATCCACAGCTGCTGCCCAGAACTGTAGAGGTAAATCAGCATATATCCTTGTACACCTTGCTCATTCCATGATGGTTATGTTCATCCTCTGTGCCAAGCCATTTTCCTGAGATGTCCTCTTAACAGTCCTTATCAACCTGATACCATTGTTGGAACAAAATTCTTGGAACCCTCCATCACGATACTCACCCCCATTATCAGATTTTAGGCATTTTATCTTGTTCCCTGTTTCATTCTCAATAAGTGCTTTCCACTTCTTAAAAGTGTGATAAACTTCAGATTTCTCTCTGATGACATATATCCAGGTCTTTCTACTAGCATTATCTATAAAAGAAACAAAGTAAAAATTACCTCCAAGAGACTTTACTGTAGTAGGTCCGCAAACATCCGTGTGAACTAACTCCAGCCTTTCAATCTTCTTCTCTTTACCATCCCTCCGAAAACTGACCCACTTTTTCTTTCCATAGACACAACCCTCGCAGAAATCTAACTAAATGTTCTTCATCCCTGGAAATGCATTCTTTGAGTGCAGAATTCTCATACCACTCTCACTCAAATGTCCCCACCTGTGATGCCATAATGTGGTTCTCTGATTTTCTGTAAAAGCCAAAGAGATAGAGTGGTTATAGGTACCGAAAAGAGTGTATAGGGTTCCTACTCTTTCACCTCTTACTACCACTATTGACCCTTTGATTACCTTCCACTGTTTTTCACCAAATGGTTCAAAATAGCCTTCACGGTCCAATCCACTGACGGATATAAGATTCTTCTGCAGTTCTGGAATATGTCTAACATCCTTCAAAACTAGGGTTCCTCCATTTGACAGTTTAATTTCCACTTTTCCCTTTCCAACAATGCTACACCGATATCCATTTTCGACAGTCACATGTCCATAATCACTATGAACATAATCACATAAACAATCCCTATGAGGTGTACAATGAATCGAGGCACCTGAGTTTACATACCACACTTTGGAATTATCATCCACTGTAGCAGGGAGACATAAATCGTTATATGTTAGTTCGTTTGAACTTACCTTGTTTGCCCCTTTATCATCACCTTGTCTTCCCCTTACTCCCTTTTTCTTCTTTGGTTCCGTACAATCATTCTTCTTATGACCTTCCTTTTTATAATTCCAGCACACTATGATTTTCCCTTTGGACTTCGATTTGCCTTTTGATTTTGATCTTCTTCTTGTAGGACTTCTTCCCCTGTTATTCTGTCTACCTATGGATTCCATGGACAAAGCAGTACTAGATGATATACCATCACCAATTGCCTTTTTCCGTATTTCGTCATTCATCACAGAGCTCACAACATCATTAAGTGTTAGCATTCCAGAAATAGTAAAATTACTCACTGTCGTCACCAAGTTATTCTAACTATCAGGCAGTGAACACAGAAACAACAAAGCCCTAATTTCATCATCAAAATTAATGCCGACAGATTCCAATTAATTTGTAACACCGTAAAATCATTTAGATGATCAACAACATAACCATTTTTAGACATCCTCATATTAAACAGTTTCTTCATAAGAAATACCTTATTCGAAGCAGAAGGTTTTTCCTATAACTTCTCTTACGCTTTCATCATAGCAGCAATAGTTTTTTCCTTGGAGATATTGAATGCCACTTGTGGGGATAAGCTAAGTCTTACCGTAGCCAACGCCTTTCTGTCCAAAATTGCCCACTCACTCGCATTCATCGCTTCAAGTTTCTCTCCCACCAGCAGTAGATACAAATCCTTCTGATACAAGTAGTCTTCAACTTGCATCTTCCACCACTAAAAATTCATATCATTAAACTTCTCGATCTTTCCTTCACTTTCTTCAGTCATTGCTCCCACTCAAACAAAAAACCTACGTGAGTAAAACTCGAACCCAAGCTCTGGTACCAGTTGTTACGAAATGCAGCAACTATGAAGCAATATATTGAAAAACAAAGAAACGAGAAATTAAAAAAAATTAAATGCACAAAACAAGAATTACAAGGTTCGCCAATATGGCTACGTTCTCGGAGTATGACCAGATTTTGATTTCACTATTCAGCAGTGTTACAACCAAAATCCTAACCCCCACTCTTTGTTGTGATTTTCTCTCTTAACCCAAAACAATACAAGATCACTTATATTTATTTAGAGCTCAGAGGTGACTTTTCTCTAACAAACCAATGTGGGACAAGACAACTTATACACTTGGGCTAAGTTTTGACATTCTCTCAATAATCAATGTGGGACACCCATACAAAACTAGTTTTCAGGTCACTGCCTCCATTGTAACAATGTCTCTCAGGCTCCACATACAACAATTACGTATATGTACTTTTCAGAGAGAATGCGTGCGCGATGTCAATTCGATAAGGCTTACAGGCTACCCTTTAAAGATTCAAAATTCTATGATGAATTCATAATAAGCCTCTTGAATGTCACAAATCACGAGTCATTCTTTCGTGTCTTTCGTAAGTATGTTTTTCGTATCCACCTCGCGTAGATGGACTTGAGTTTCTTTCAGACCATGATTGCGTTTCCTAAGATCTTTACATCATTAGTCTTGAATGAGGTGGTGTTATATGCTTAAGGTTATCAATAACCGAAGTGAACTTGAACGACTAAAACAACCATTTAGAAGTCACTAAAAGCGTCAGAATTGTTTCCCTTTCCATTTTTGAGGCCTAGGATTCTGTAAAGGGTGAGGAATATGACAAATGAAGAGCAACATGGCCTTTTTGGTAGATTGGTTTTATTTGATTCTAGGTAGAGGTGGTTGTTATTTCGGCACCAAAATAGCTAACCACTTTTCCTACCCCGGATTCTCTTATGGTTTCAAATTTGGTTAGAGTTTTGCTTACAACATGAAGTTCATGTATTGTCTCCTTTTCCTAGCCGTCTACCTCCTCTCCCTAGCCTAGGGTCGAGACTTTCTTCGATCTTATAAGCTGGTCTTCCTGTGAGACTTTGATGGTTTTGATAAGGTAGCAGCAGCCAGCAGCTGGCAGCTCCCGGTGGTGGACCAAAGCAGAGCCTGTTGAATAATATTTTATGGGACCCACATTGAATGCGGGGCCATTCATTGAAGAAGTTTCTATAAGTAATTACACAAGAGTGTCTCGTCAAAATCCAAGATTTTGAAAGTGTGAACACTGGATTGAAGGAAATTTCTATTGCTTTGTTCTTCTTCTTTTCATCTTAACTTTTCCATGTTATTTATTAGCTAATACCAAGAATTAATCACTTAAGCGTGACACATAAATAAGGTTTCGTTAAGTTGGAGAGAATCTGGTGGTGATTAGTTTGTGGTGCAACTTGGCGCTTACGACAAATTTAAGGCGAATTCTTTAGTGGTGGTACTTGAGGATTGTTGGATGATTCCAGAGTTCGGTGGTGGCGAGATCTGGTAAGGGAGGCACTTATCTACAAAACTGTATATGGTTTTGATTGTGTGCACTTGGATATGTATATGCACTCGTGCTTTTGTGTGTGGAGAGGTTGTGATGAGCAATTGCCAGTAATGGGTAGTGGAAATGATGTACATGGAGGCTAGGATTTGATTGATGATTGATGCCAAGGAAGTGAGTAGTAGTATACATGAAGGTGCCTCAAAAATTACAGTCTGAGTCAGTATTCAGTATAGTGATGTGGGACAGAGCAATGAAAAAGGGGAAAGACCAAGGCTTCCTAGACAGAGCTTGAGGACCGGATGTGCTGCAAGAGTGAAGGTAACGGGTGACTATATATAGACAATCACTAGTCCAATGCTTAGGTCCAGAGTTATGGTCATATGTGTTTCTCTCTCTAGAATTCTCGACTTCTGAAGTTCTAAAGTGAGAAAGTGAAATGTAAAATACTATAAATGAATTCTTAAGCCCCTTATTTATAGAAGTTGGGAAGCTAAGGTCATCAAGTGACACATGGCATTCCGTGGGAGTGATACCTCGTCTATGGGCCACAAATGCTAATGCTTCACAGTCCATCAAATCGCATATTCACCTGACATGTTAGGTGACATGTTAGGTGAGGCAAGGGACCCCCAAGGGTGAGGCAAGGGACCCCCAAGGAGAGGGAGCCTCAAAAGGGCAAGAAGAAGGAGCCCTCAAAGGGGAGGTGGGCTTGGGCCAACCCCCCATGTGGGAGAGCAAGAGCCGGCCCACAATGGGGAAAGCTCTGGTGGGTCCCTAATGGGAAGCTCATGATGTTGATTCTAACACTTAGAATATTTTGCTACAAGAGCCGCCACACATCATTTGTAACATGCCCTCCGGGTTGATTAGATTGGTAGCGTTGGACTTTGACTGTTGAATATTATTGACATGTCACGAAGGCTGGACCGAAGAGAGATCAAAGGTGTTTAGTCAGGACGGGGGAAACAATGATAGTGAAGAATATGTTTGGTTATAGATGAAAGTTGTTCCACTCGACATTAAGAATGTTTGGCTATAAGTTGAGGTTAATTGGGTATCATCATATTTGAATTATTGAATAACACTGAGGTTAAGAACGTCATTTCATGAATTAATTTTGGTACGATGTGGAGTATTATTGTTTATACCACATGTAGTTGACTGTAATAAGAAGAAACACCAATGCTCTAGAGTGTATCAACTCATTTACATACCATTTAACTGTAGCAAGAATGTCATTAGTAAAACGGTAAGTGCCATTAAAATATCATCATCCAATCCTTGTTAGTTGTAGAGCAAGTGCCTTTATTATACTAATATAATACTCTCCCTGTCCCTAAATAACTGTTCATTTTTTACTTGACACGCATATTATGGATATAAGTCATATATTACGTGTTTTTCATTTTACCCTTAAAGAGAGAGGGGGTAAGGGATGGAAGTGAGCCGAGAGAGAGAAGATGGGTTGATAAAAGATTAAATATGGAGGAAAAAAGAGAAATGAAGTGGGTCAAGAGAGAAAAATGAGTTGGTGGAATATAGCATTTGAAATCACTTAAGTTTCTAGGTTTTTCTACGGTTTTGTAAACTAGAGAAAGAAAAAAAAGCGTTTGGCACAAAGGTTTTTTTTTCCTTCAGTTTTGGAAACAAGTTTTTAAAACAGGGCCAAACTCCCATTTTGAAGTTTTGAATTTTCAGTTTTGGTTTTTATTTTGAGACCACTTCCACCGCTGCCCTCACCACCGCTGCTAAGGGGCAAAACTACATTAGGACTAGGGGGGCTAGTGCACCCCCTGAGATTTTGATTTTTTTAAAATTTTTAGAATTTCACTTTTTGGGGATTGCATCGCCAACCACGAGACCCCGTCCCCCGAGACAGTCACCCCTCTCTCTCTCTCCCCGTGACCGTGAGAACTATGACCGGTGAAGACCAAGGCTCAGGCCGTGACCGATGAGGACCGAGGCTCAGGCTGTGACCACCAACTAGTGACTCAATCAATCACACACACTCTGAG
Organism: Escallonia herrerae; assembly: GCA_033070095.1. NCBI lineage: Eukaryota > Viridiplantae > Streptophyta > Magnoliopsida > Escalloniales > Escalloniaceae > Escallonia > Escallonia herrerae. The sequence continues at coordinate 77,330 of JAVXUP010001518.1, forward strand.
TATCTGACCGACGACCGTGATAGTGAGCCTGTGGGTCGTGACCGGCGTGACAATGACCGACTCACTCTGACCGTGACCTTGACGGCTGACGACTGTGACGGACTGACAAAGGAAGACGACCTCATCGAGCACGGGCCACCGAGACCACCGTGACGACCGTGAGTCCGTGACTCACTCCAACAGTCCGACCAGATCTAGAACTGGAAGGACCGACTGAGGCTACTTAATAGTCACTACTACTTCTCTGCACTATTGACAGTGAGGTAATTTCTTAAATTTTAGTGATTATATAAAGATTTCAAAAAAATATGTTTAGTTAATTTGCTTGCTAATTCTTAATTAGTTGCTGGAAGAGTATGCCTTGATTATATTGCAAAAATTATTGGTGATTTTGTTGAATTGGAACGCCTTAAAAAATATGTTTGGTTAATTTGCTTGCTAATTTTTTTTGTATCGTACTTGTAAAGAGTCTTTAGTCTCGTGAAACTTAATAATATATTTTTTATTCTTTTTAAGTGCACTCTTTTTTTTACAATTAAATTTTTTTGGTGAATTCGATATAATTTTTATACCTCCTGAAAAAAAATCCTAGTTCCGCCCTTGCCGCTGCTGCCTCCACCACCACTACCACCAAAGTGAAAACTCAAAATATCACTACCACTACCAAAGGAAAAACTCAAAATAAAAATTAAGTGACCAAACACCCAAAAGAAAAAAATTCAAAATAAAAACTAGGCAATCAAACACCTATTTGTTTTTGTAAAAAACAAAAACTAAATTGGTTTTGATTTTTGTTCTTTTGGAAACTTAAAATCAAAGATGTAAGTGATTTCAAACAGACCCAGAGAGAAATAAATAGAAAAGTGTAGAAAAGATAATATGAAAAAAATACCTCCAAAATCTTTCCAAATATAAAAAAGTGATGATAAGTTTTTATGGGATAGACCAAAAAGAAAAAGTGATCAATTATTTAGGAATGGAAGGAGTATAACATTTCAATTAGTAATGGATTAAACAGGGAAAAAGTAAAACAATTACTCATGTGATGACAATATAAGTTTGAGGGTCCTTCGCATGGTTATGCTTACATAGATATGATTTGTAGCAAAAATGTCATTAGCGAATTATCGAGTGTCACAAAATTCTTCCAAATCGAAGGGGCAAAGTACAATTGTACCCTTATATTTCTTGATTTTCTTGATGCATTTTTTTTCATGTATTCAAGGGGGCAATTGATGGTCTTATCATGGCTCACGCTCCTTGATTTGAGGAGTTACTAACATAAACTTTTCAAATGTGTGGGTGGGGGTGGGGGTGGGGGGGGGGGGGGGAGGGGGGTCCATATGGCGTGTATAGAATTGGCATGGAGTCATTTGTCCATAAAAGTGAAAAATTTGTCACCGATGTACTACACGTACGAACAAGTACAAAAATAGCCACAAAAAAAAAAGAAAATGAAAATGAATAAATGGTAGGAGAGGCTCAAGAAAGTATTCATTGTAACTGTTTCAAGGCCTTTGGTTCGTTGTTACAAGAATAATGCTGAAACGAGATCAAAACATTCTGCAATCCAATTACAATAATAAGCGGTAACCATTATTATACTGTATATATCTAGTATTTCTCAGGCCAAATTCACCTTTGACTTCTTTCCATCTTAGACACGTAATACATGTAAAAATTAGGATCCTAAACACATAAATACATAGTCAATGGTACAAGTATATACAGTATCAAAGAATTACAATAAAGTAAATTTCATATAATTGTGAGATTTTTATTGGAGTAAAATTTTCTCTATACTTTTTGATTTTCAACTTCTAACCCCGAAGTCCTTTGTTTCTAACCCATTTTGATGGCCCCAAAGGCCCATTAGGGGTCCTGTTTTGCCCGACACATCGACACGGTCAATGGTCATTTTTTCAACGCGTTCAACAGGTCAAAATACGCACTTCCAAGTCATGTTCGTTCTTCGCTTCGTGTGCGATTTTGGGTGCCATTTTTTTATTTTGGTGCGACTCACGGAAACGCGCTCGTCACGCCTCGACCACCAACTCATTATTCTTCGAAAACATTGATCCTCGGCATGCCTTGGGGCTTACCCAAGGGGATTGACCTTGGCCTTCCCTAAGGGGTCGGCTTCAGCCTCCTCAGAGGGTTGGCCTCGGCATTCTCTTTCCCCTAGGGGTCGACCTCGGCCTTCCCTTTCCCCTGGGGGCGGCCTTGACCTTCTTCTTCCTTTAGGGGTCGGCGTCGGCCCTTCCCTAAGCCATTTTCATCACGTCTACGTGACGCCCACCATCCCTTGTGTGCCGGCTTCACAACGGTCGTCGCCCGAAGTCGCGCGCCAACTCCTCATCGCCGATGACCACCCACCGTCTTTGCTTACCCGTTGTCCGTGACCATGTGTTGTCTCCGCAACGCCCGCCATCGCCTGCGACTGCCTGTAGTCTCCGTTCCCGCGTGCTATCCATAGATATCCCTCACCAGCGGTCGCGTGCTACCACTTTTGAATTCCATCATTGCCAGAGATTGCATTCACCATTTTTGTATAACATTAACACTCGGCTTACGCGCCATCTTCAGGACACTCGATGTGTGCCCGTCCACTGTCTTTGCGACAAAAGTCGCTCGCGCCCATTCGCTGCTCATGGGTCACGTGCCCCCCGACACTACGCCCGCTTCCGCTATGACTGTTGCCGCCGCCCATGCGCCACTTCCATGACATGTACCCCTGACACCAGGCATTGTTTCGCTACAGACGTCGCCGCACCCATGTGCCATAATCGTTGGCACCTCGTCCATGTGCCACAATCATGTCTCGTGCCGTTGGCACTGCGCCTATGCGCCACAATCTTGCTACATGCCCCTGGGCACCATACTCATTCACCACACCATGCGCCCTTACCATGGACGTGGAACATGCTTGTCCCACTCTCCAGAGTGTGCAGTATTTCGAGGGGCTTTGCTCATAGTGCTCTGGCATGAGGACCCTTCGCAGCGGGACGGGCTAGCTACCATAGAAGCTATCGCCACCTGAGGTGACTTGCATGATAGTGGGCACGTCTGAGCTGCGACCACATCCACTCACATTATCGGTGATCATCGGCACCACCAGGACGATGACCCCTAGGTCTCTTTGAGACATGAACAGGTCTTCAAAGGGCATTACACCTAATCTGCCTGGCAATTGGGCACAGGGACCCTCCCTCTCTGCTGTCAGGTTCTCTCTGCTTCTCTCAAGCATCCTTGTGAGATTCTGTAAGGGCTTGGATCGGTGGCTAGGGCAACGAGCTTACTCTGATCATGCCGATGATGTGTGGTCAGTCTTCTAAGACAAGTAGAGCGATGCTGTGTGGGCCAGGCAGTACGAATATGAGAGTCGACAGTCCAACAGAGCACCGGTATTTTTGGACCCCCTGGTGACGTGTCACTCTTAGGGGATGACGTGTGGCAATTGATGACATAGACATACTTTTGTCTATAAATAGAGGACTTTGGACTTCATTTAATGGACTTTTTTTTTATTCTCACAAAAATCACTTTCTCACTCTAGAACTCAAGAGCTCTTGAATTCTAGAGAGAAACACCATTGGACTGTATGTAACATTGTACCATAGTGTTGGACCCTGACTTGGAACTTAACTTGGACTGTTGATTGTCGGCCCTGCTCGTCTTCGCCTCGTCTCCACAGCACTGCCACTCCTGACCACCTGTTTTGGAAGTCTTGCTCTCTGTCCTTACTCCACCCTCATTGTCTCTCACTTTGTACATCTGACAGCTGACTCGGATTGCATCCTCTGTGATACCTCCACGTAGGTACGAACCCACTTTCTTGACATCATCCTTTTTCTTTTTGTGTGCCCGGATAAGTCTTTTAGGTAAAAGATAATCTTTCTAAACCTTCTGTCCACTTTTTTTTGAGACGGAAGGCCTGAGAACAGTTTAAAATGCAAAATAACATAGATAAATTAAGAAGATTACTTCTAAAAAAAAGGAATAATTGTCTAATGTTTCTAAGGCCAAGTCCAATTTTTTAGTTGTATTGCCAGATGAGTCCCTGAGAGGATGAAGAAGCAAGCTGAAAAAATTAAAAGAAATTAGGTTGGAACCCCATGGTCATACTGTACAAAGCGTGCAATGGGGGAACTCACCCCGATTTTTAAATGACAGGTCACCACCTCCAAATGCAGCTGAAACCAATAAAATAACCCTAGAGGGGGGGTGAATAGGGTTTTAAGACTACTTTAAAAATTAACAAACAACAAACCTCAATCTCAATAACTCAAATGAGCAAACGACCAATCTCAACACAAATGTAAGACGATAATGTAAAGAGAGAAGGGTTTAGAGATACTTGACAAGGAGAATTAAATGGTTTGGCTTGATATACCCACAAGCCTACGTCCACCCCTTCAAGGAAGTCCCTTGAAAGGCCCTAGAATCCACTAGTATGATCTTCCTTATGGGTCAAGATCGAACCTCTTACAATCCCTTGACGCTATGCCCACATCAAGAACAAGCTTTGACAAACCCAAAGCTCCAAAGCTTGACAACCCCAAGCTTTGATACAAGAACCTTTCAATGAAGAAATGTGTACAAGATTTCACTCTCAAGAAGTAGATGAGTACAAGTTTAAGCGCTAGGACAAGAGAGATGAGTGTATGATGACTTATGAAAGTGTATATCTCTCAAATGTAAGCTCACAATAAATGCTCTCTTGAAAAGGATGAGAAATCAATGAAACAAGAGAGATTTGAACAATTGCTTTGATCTTTGAGAATATGAAGGATAAGAGAGCTTTGAATGCAATTGATGAATCAAAACTATGCCCAAGATGAGTATTTATAGAGGTGGGAAAGAATATGACCGTTTTGAATTAGGTGGAGCATTAAATGCGCCAAACGGCTATTGCAGTCGACTGCAATGTCCCATTGCAGTCGACTGTATTCCCAAAGTAGCCGTTGAAAATTCAAAATTTCCAACTTGCAGTCGACTGTAATCCAATGCAGTCGACTGTAATAGGCTACTGGAAGTATTGCAGTCGACTGCATTCCAATGCAGTCGACTGTAATACCTCACTGCCCAAGTTGCAGTCGACTGCAATCCAATGCAGTCGACTGCATTCCAGAAAATGCAGTTTCCTAGTTTTCAAAGAATGAAAAACTTTTATGCATGCAAGGGAAACCTATGGGCAAATTCTAGGTATACAGTCATCGTAACGATCATCTCTCTACGTCTAGTTTACAAAGAAGGAAATAAAGCATAGTAAAGTTCAAACGACGAAATCCTTCTTTGATGCGTTCCGTTGAGAGTCTTTGAACGATTTGCTCGTCTAATTTTCCATTTGCATGAGTGTGAGATTGTTCCTATTTCTTCATCAACTCAATGCATGTTAGACAGCATAATCATCAAGTTAATTATCATCAAAATCAAATATAATCCTAGGTTAAATAACCGTAGGGTTAACAGCAGCCATACCAAGCAACAACACCTTCACCAAATAGTTATCTCTCTCTCCCCCATCTTTCATGGTCGCCTCTAATATTGCCTCTAATGTCTCCCTCCTCCACAGTGCACCATTGTCGTCGTGTAGTAACCTAATATCAAATCCAATACCCACCTTTCACCTACCACCAACACTGCCCACCTACACCACCATATCAACACCATCACCCATCACCACCAACCAACATTCACCACTGCCATTGCTACATTAGCCGGCACCGTCGGGGCAATCAACACCAAGACTCACCACCGATTTGAAGCTACAAACACATAACATATCAAAATCCAAAACCCAAATGCACTATCAAATTTGAATAGAGGAATAACATGGATTTACCATCGTACTCACTACGACCCACCACAGAATCCACAGGCACCCACCACGATCATCCCCACAACCAGCTAGCCACCTTCCATGGAAAATATGCGGGTATGTATGTACGTGAGTGAGTAAGAGGGAGCAGAGAGAGAAGAACACAGATAGAGAGGTCGAAGACAGTGCCACGTACCGTCAAATCCACCACCTCCACTGCTCTATCGCTGTATCCCCCTTGACCACTGCCCCACCTCAATTGTCGTACACACCAAAATCGCTTGTGATAGTGAAATCTACAGCTCGATCTCTCTATCCATGGAGGAGGGGATAAAAAAAATTGCTCATTTTTTTTTAAAAGTGATCTTCTTAATTTACTCATATAATTTTGTCATCCTAAGTTGTTTTAGCGCCTTTTGCCTATAAAAAAAAATAGAGGAAAGTTTTAAGAACTTAGTGTGCACACAAAAAGAAAAAGAACTTGAGATATAGATGGTAAAATCTAAAGGGCATAGAAAAAAATGACTCCATTGGTATTTAAACTTTTGAAATCACATCCTCGGAGTAAATAAAGATCCCAAAATGAAAATGTCATCCATGACTGCTTTCCCGTCCTCGCAACTGGGAAAAGAATGGTAAGATACCAAAACGTGCGCTCGCATGAGTTGACCATATAAGCTTTTGCACGTGTGTGCTGATGTAACTACTGACGCGCGCGCACACACACACACAGAGATGGTGATAGTCTCCCTTCCTTTGTTGTCTATCTACTTCTATAGAAACGCCACCCACGCGTATACCTCGGGCCCACCTACCCCCCCCCCCACCCCAACCTCTTGACTCAACCCAGTTGAGAAAGATTTCTCTCTCTACCAACTTCCAACTGATCTCTCTCTCTCTATATATATATATATATATATATATGTGCATTTTGGTCAATCAGTGAGAGTCCCTCTTCGTCTCTCTCCTTGCAGCCATGGCCCCAAGCAAGCTTGACTCTAATGTATGAAATCCTCCCTACATCTCTGTTTATATGTAATCTTGTTTAGTTTCTTGATTCTTTGTGCACTTGATAATGCTTATAATCTCTAGACTGATCACTATTTCTTGTATTAGGGTTTTAATTAGCTCTTTTTATGTAGTCGCGTATTGTTCATAGCTTCTTATTGTTACTTATGGCTGTGATTGCTTTGGGTTTTGTGTTAGCTGACAATCTGTACTAGGCGATCTTTATGCATATACATGTAATGTACCCGCAGAGTTGACACTAAAGTTGATGATAAATGGAACTTATAGCAAATATGCCGATGTAATGTACGGTATTTCTGTGTGGAGAAAAGTAGGATATTACTCCCTCAGTCTCGTAATGTTTGCCTCATTTGACTTTTTGCCAGATATAATTGGAACATCTAAAAATTGAACTAAACCAGGATAGATATTGCAGACCAAATGAGGGTTGCCCAAAAGTTGACGATAATGGAACTTGTAGTATAAAAGATTTTGACATATCTATGTAGAGAAAGTTGGGATATTACTCCCACTGTTTCGTAGTGTTTGGCCCATGTGATTTTTGGGGAACTTTTAGGATGTCATTCGAACATGAAAACGTTGAATTAAACTAAGATTGAGATTACTAATCGAATACAATGCTTGATAAGTTGGTACTTGCATGTTCAACATAGTCTTGGAATTTGGAGATAGTCAAAAGGGGTAAGATCATGGAAAAGAGGGAGCAAAAGGAGGAGTGCAACAGGAATTAGAAAAGTTTGCATACGGTAATATTGTGTTTTTGAACTTCTATTTAAAGATTCTTTAATAGAGTTCAGATGAAAGTACTATGGTGAAAATAGCTGGAATGAATCACAGTCTCCAGTCTCCTATCATTAAAAACTCATCTGGTGGGAATCAAGGAGCGGTTGCTGTAGCCAATAAAAGCAGCAAAATTCTTTAGAGATTTGAACAAATTAGGAGACAGAATTATGGGTAATCAAATTTACGTAAAAATCCATGAAGGGAAAAAGCTGCACAAATTAGTGAGGCGAGTTAATACTGTTGAGGAAACGGTTTAATAGAAATCACAACGTCCGATCTGTGAGGGTACTATGGCTTTGTGTATGTAGCTATTCTTAGTAGTAGAAATTTCTTTGGCTGTTAATTAAGATAGAATTACTGGTTATTGTGAGCTGGATTACAACGGTTCACGTTGAACTCAAACTCCAAAGGTGAAATCTCATTGTAAATCTTAAACTAATATATCGATTAAGAACAAAGGAAACTTTTGCGGGTTGATGACATTACCAATATTTATGATATTGTTGGTTTTGTTGTATTCACGGATGGTATTTATCATTGGTAAATCATGATGCACATTGAACGAGCTTGGCGACTGACTTGAATTTGATAGGCTATGAAAGGACACAATCATAGATGCAGATGAGGTCTTATTTTTATGCTTATTACTCAACTTCTCTTGACATGATTGCTAGTAGGAAGCACAATTTGATGGATATGGGTTGTAGCAATCCGCTTTTGCCCATATCCTGCTCAAGCCGCCGCCCACCCTGTAATAAGAGGCACCCTGCCACCACAAAATTCCCCAAGTCTGACATGCTCTATCCATATTAATTTGTAATATTCATTTCTGTAATCTTAATCCAGCTTTTTCCTTTGGGTTGTCCCCCAGTACAACACCTATGTTCCAAAAATCTTCCTCTAGTGGTTCCTGTTCTTCGGAAATGCAGCTTGTTTCAAGGCCGTTCTTGACCCAAAGAAAGCAGCTCATGCCAAGTGAGCCTACCCAGTCAAACCCGTTCAACAGCGATTGGGTTCTCTACTACAAGATATACTCAATGAAAGACTACTATTGCTAATTAATGATCTACGGGGCCAAGTTATTGATGAAGTTCAGCTCAGTTCTATAAGGATTTCAAAACGAAGAAAATCTTAGTTGCATCGCATTTCACGACTCTTCTTTTTTCCAACCTCTCTCTTTAATTGCATTTCACGACCCTTCTTTTTCCTACCACTCTCTCTTGCCGAAGAACCCATAGATACCATGACTGAAGTTATGCCCAAGCAGCCAAATCAGGTGTCAAGCAGATTGTCATGATACAAGCACCCTCAAAATTGGACCCCAATCAGGTCAAGCACAAGTTAGCATTATACTTGATGTGGTTTGGATACATCCCCATCCTTACTGGATTTCCTTGAAACTCCCAATCCCAGTCCCAACCCTGATTGGTGGCCCCAAAAACCATCCATTTGGGTGGGTCCCCAACTTGGAAACTCACTTTCCCTTTCTTAGTTCCTGTTCTTCAGGAATGCTTTACTATTTCGTCCTATATCTATCATGGTGGTTTTAGTCTGACTGCCTCTTGTTAACAGGGAAATGCCAATGTTTCACCTCAGGAGAATGGGTTTGTTGATTCACTTCCTGTTTTGAACTCTGAGAAGGCAGTGCAGGAACTAACTGAACAGCCTCTCGTTCAAGGAATCGATGATCATCTTGTAGAGTTCTCAGAGGCTATGAGAAGTATGGATAGATTTTAATAATTGCAATTGCTCTTATTCTAGTTGGAACTATTTATGCTGTAATGAGAATCTGGTTTGCAATGTGTTGATGTATTTACTGTCCAACTCTTTTTTAGCTGTTGCAAAGGCATTAAGACGAGTTTCCGAAGGGAAGGCTTCTGCTCAAGCTGAGGCTGCTGAATGGAAGCGTAAATATGAATTGGAGAGGGCTAGGAATCTGCAGTTGGAGCACAAAGGTTCTAAACAAACATCTAATTATCAGACTGTACGCGTTTCTTATATAGTTGTATCTATGTTCTGCATAAGAACGTAATAATGCTATTATAATCATCTCCGCGTAGTTTTAGTCAACTTAATTATTACTTAATGATATGCATGTCAATTTTATGTACCAAAAACAAAAACCTGAACAAACAATATTTTTGGATTGGAATTACTTAGTTTTTGCAATTATGCAGTCATTTCCTTCTGTTCCAAGAAGAAAAGTCATTTCCTTCTTTTCAATTTTATCTTTACCTCACAAACCTCTACTTTCCTTTTGTTTTAATTATTTATCCGCGTGACAACTTTAAATTACCCAAATATCTTCTTTTGTTGGTCATGGTGGGACGGTTAAATGGTCAAACTTCATTGCAGACTCAGACCATCTTAGCTCTTGTATTCTGAAACTATGCTAAGCTTCTCACTAGATTGTTTACTCAATGCTCCTTTCTTGCCACGTTTCCATCTCAACATTCTTATTGTTCTCTACTCTTGCCATGCATTGAATCCATTTGTTTCAACATCTTCATTTAGGTGTGCTCATTTGTTGGCAACCTAGGTATGCCTGTAAGTTCTTTCTTTAAATCCTTTAGCTGCCTTAAGTTCACCCTTTGTTTAATGTGCTATATTCTAGCGTTTAGAAGCATCTAGCAGCCACATCTTCTCGATTTCTCTTCTCCAATAACATCTGTTTAAAAGTGTGAGCATGTCTAAGCCAAAAAATTCTCTTTTTCCTTGCACTCCTCCCTTGTTTTTGACATGGCCCCCCTCCTACAAACATTCAAGCACGGGAGCAAGAAGTAAGTTCTTCCTAAGTAATGCTTTTGATGATTTTGTTACTCAAGCACATTTACGTGCTTTTAACTTCCATTCTCTCTCTTCTAACTAAAGTATGTGGACGTGGTTAAGATGGAGCAGTAATTAGTATGATAGGAGCTAACTTTACGGCCTTTGAATTTCTAAACACGGCAGGACTTCACGTTGATCAACTTTAAGCCCTTACCTAGTTATTGTTGTTTTAAGTTCAAGATGAATTTAGTGATTATTTCAGGATGAAGTATGTTGGTGTATACTTTTGTAAAAATGTGGTTTGTGGCTTTTCCTTTTTTGGTTTATACATGACATGAACCTGTTCGTATAAAATTGGACGGGACTCTTTGCTCCAGTTTTCTTCCAATGGGAAGTCGCTGGCGTTGAACTTCAGGGAAAATGTTTGATTCTTTGGATAAAACAGCATTATAGATATAAAAAATTGGACTGTTATGAATACCTAATTGGCATGACTACTGAAGTATCATGCTTCCTTATATTTCAAATAAAGTAAATCTTGTCTAGTAGTTCTTATCGGATTTGTTTGGTTCTTTCTTGTACCATGCTTTTGTGTTTCCTGTAATACATTAACAAGTTTCAACAATTTAAACCGGTATTCAGTACCTTAATGTTTTTCCCTTCGATGCATAGTCCTGTCATCCAGAGAGCATAATGATGAGAGAGCAGAAAACTTGGCTGATCAACCGTTATTGTGTGATGCTGGTGAGCAATCTGAAAGGTGTTGTGGGAAGAATGGGATTTGCTCTCACGAGGTTCTTCGGGATGGGGAACCTGACTTCGATTCGAATGCAATTCAAAGTACATTAATGAGGAAGGTAATTTGCTTTGGTTTCCCAAAATTAGAAAGTTATGACTGCATGCACGCTTATTTCCTTTTCATATGGAGTATTAACAGTCACCTTGCAAGTGTTGGGACGGACAGACCTTTCTTGAGCTATAGCTAATCTGTTGAGCACCTTGGTAACTTTTTTGTTGTCTTTTCTGGTGCTTTTGCCATGAGGCTACTTCCGTTTTCCTCGTAGACAATTTTTCTGAAACTAGTAAGTTCATGTGCTTTGCACATGGAATAGTGATTCGAGAACATGAGCAATTGCCTCTTTTTTAGCTAATCTAAAACTTCTATTTTGTTTTCGTTATTTTAGGCGTGAACCATCTCTCAGCTAATTAACATGAGGGAAATTAAGTTATATATCTTTCTTAGGAAACTAAGAGTTATGAATGTTTAATCAATCCACGATAAAATTTTATGTCGTGTGCTTGTGCACTTATAGGTTTTGGTGCAACTTTTAATAATAATATTCTACTTTCAACACCAATAATTATCATCCACATATAATTTCAATTCAACTGATATCTACTTCCACCTCAAAATATATTCCTGCTTTATTCTTAATATTAGTATACAAACTTGTTCTGTGTGAGCTCTTAAATTTATGAAATACAACATCCTTCATCCTTAAATTCTCACCATTTATAAGTGCTTGGCTTGGGAACCCCTTGACTGCACCAAGGAAGATACTGTGCTCGTAAACATGAAATTGATCACTAACATGTTCAACTCTATTGGTGCTGGAGTTACATGGTTGATAAAACCAACATTGGTTTTTATTAATTGGACCCTTGAACATTAGTTTAAGGCTATCTATTTCCTGTATAAGATTGAATTTGTCTTTCTAGGAGAATAAACGAAAGGTGCATCGACGCATACCACACCACGGCTCGAGTTCCTAATTTTGACACCTCCGACCTTCTCACTCTTACCAATACTTGGTGAAATAGGTTCTTCTAGAATTAATCTTAAACATCCACATTCCTACCCGCACACACCCGGCATGATGCCTCTTTGGCTCAGGATGACGAACATGGGGAGGAAAAGGTGATCTTCTAGGTTCCAGCATGGGAAGGTTCTCACCATAAATTGGCGATTATAAAGTTAGATTGATAACACGAGTCTTCAATGTTGCAGTTCCTCGCTTGTTCTTATATGAGAAGCAGAGGTTGTTGTAGACTCCTGTCAGTTACCTAATTAGAGTATCACCTACTATTCATGCAAGACAAGACCTCTTTTACACACACAATACTAAGCCAGAGTGAACATTAGAGAGAGAAAACTTTTTCGGTTGTTTGGATTCCTTTGGTGGTGGCTACAACCTCATCAACTTGTAGGCTTTCCATGATATTAACAACCAGTTATCCTGAACAAATTTAGGATAGCCTCACTATTCCTCGTATATTTGGCATACTAATTATATAGGCACACTTTAGCCATTTTCTCAATCTCCTCGTCATTTTACTCAAGTCATCCTAACAACAACAGTTGTTGGGTAGGCACACGTTAGCCCTTTTCTCAATCTTTGTTGATGTCATCCAAAGAGCAACATTTGTTTGATAGGCACATGTTATCCCTTTTCTCAATCTTCTTTTCCGATCTTTGTTGATGTCATTAGCAACATTTCTTTGATAGGCACACTTCAGTCTTTTTTCTCAATTTGTTCTTCCTTCGCCCTGCTTTAATATCTTATAAGCCAATGCAATAGCAAGAGATGATTATCCGTGTATATCAATATTGCAATGACTCACTACTATAAGCACGATCACCGTCATGCAAAATGTTAAGCAAGTACGACGCACTCTATCTCTTTTCCCAGAATATATAGGATCAAGGCTTTTTGAAGCTTGTGATCGAGGCGACAAAAGTTACCAACGGCACTTCTACATGGGATTGCAAAATTCAGAACCTACATTAGTAAAGTCACATTGGTGTGTCCAGAACCCAAATGTAGCAGATCAATGTTTAAGTTTTCTACTGTTGTCCGATATCCTATGTAAACATGGACTTGGTACGAGTCGGATACGTGTCCAAGTATCGGATTTGTCTAATTTTCAAAATCCAAGATAGAGATACGACAAAATATTCCTATCTATTCTTTTTTCTTAGTTATGCATGGCGTTTGTTGGTATAAAAAAGGGTTCGATGCTACGTGGAGGTGCCACAAAGGATGCAGTCTGAGTCAGCTTCCAGGTAGGCAATGCGGGAGAGAGCAAGGACGGCGTAAGGGCTGAGAGCAAGGCTCCCCAGACAGGTCGCGAGGGCTGGCAGCGCCGCGCTGGCAGGGGGACGACGAACAGGTCCGACAGTCGACAGTCCGTGGTGAGGGTGCAGCGTCGAAGGTTCGGGGACGGGAGTCCGAGTGTGTTTCTCTCACTAGAATTCCAGAGAAAATGTCTTTAGAGAGAGTGAAAAGTTCAAATGAGAGAAAGATCCCTGGAAAAGCTCCAAAGTCCACTATTTATAGGCAAAAATGTGCATGTGTCATAAGTTGACATGTGTCACCCCCTGGGAACGACACGTCGCCAGGGGGCCAAAGCACTGATTCTCCGTTGGGACTGTCGGTCCCTAAGTTCGTGCTGCCCTGCCCTTGTGACATCTCTCTGCTTGTCTGAGGAGACTGATCATGCCGCAGTAGCATGGTCAGAGTAGCTCGTTGCCCCAGCCACCAGTCCAAGCCCTTACTGAATCCCACAAGGTGCGTCAAGAGACGCGCAGAGAACCTGACAACGGTGAGGGTTGCCCCTGTAGCCAACTGCCAGGCGGACTAGGCGCGATGCCCTCCAAGGACCTGCTCCCTTCCCGGAGTGACCCGTGGGTCATTGCCCTGGTGGTGTCGACGATCAACAGCAACATGAGTAACATGAGTGACCAAGGTCACCGCTTGGTGTTAGGGTCCGTTGCGGTGAAGTCTTCGCGTAGGAGCTCCCTGCAAGTGTGATGTCGGTGGCTTCAAGGTTGTGCCGACGATGGTTCCAGGGTTGCGAGCTCATTCTACTGTGAGGACCATAGCCCCTGGTGATTGAGCCGGCGACGGCATATAGCCCGTCCCGCAGTTGATTGAGCCGGCGATGGCACTAAGCCCGTGATGGCGCTCAGCCCATGCCGCAGTTTGATTGAGCCGACGACGGCATACAGCCCGTCCCGCAGTTGATTGAGCCGGCAAAGGCACTAAGCCCGTGATGGCGCTCAGCCCATGCTGCAATTTGATTGAGCTGGCGACGGCATACAGCCCGTCCCGCAGTTAATTGAGCCGGCGATGGCACTAAGCCCGTGATGGTGCTCAGCCCATGCCGCAGTTTGATTGAGCCGACGACAGCATACAGCCCGTCCCGCAGTTGATTGAGCCCGTGATGGCGCTCAGCCCATGCCGCAGTTTGATTGAGCTGGCGACAGCATACAACCCGTCCCGCAGTTGATTGAGCCGGCGATGGCACTAAGCCCGTGATGGCGCTCAGCCCATGCCGCAGTTTGATTGAGCCGGTGACGGCATACAGCCTGTCCTGCAGTTGATTGAGCCGGCGATGGCACTAAGCTCGTGATGGCGCTCAGCCCATGTCGCTGGGAGAGGTCCTCGTGCCGGAGCACTACGAGCGGAGCCCTCGGAATGCTGCACACTCTGGAGAGTGGGTCGAAGCATGTTCCACGTCCATGGCGGGGGCGCATGGTGTGGTGAATAGGTGTGATGCCCGGAGGCTTGTAACATAGTTGTGGTACATGGGCACGGCGACGACTGTTGCGGAGCACTACTTAGTGCCGGGGGCACGTATCATTAGTGGGGCGCGAGGGCGCGGCGACGATTGTCGCGGAGCAATACTTAGTGCCGGGGGCACGTATCATCAGCGGGGTGCAAGGGCGCGACGACGACTGTCGCGAAGCAATACTTAGGATAGTGTGCTGCCTCGTGACGATTGCGCACGATTGGCGACGAGCGCCAAGTGACCATCGGTGTTGAGCGCGGATGGTAGAGAGCGCGATGAGTGATGTCGGGGGTTTAGGAATGACTCTTGCAAGGCAA
Source organism: Escallonia herrerae (assembly GCA_033070095.1). Classification (NCBI taxonomy): domain Eukaryota; kingdom Viridiplantae; phylum Streptophyta; class Magnoliopsida; order Escalloniales; family Escalloniaceae; genus Escallonia; species Escallonia herrerae. The sequence continues at coordinate 92,621 of JAVXUP010001518.1, forward strand.
AAGGGTGGCCGACCCCCTTGAGGAAGGGGTGGCCGACCCCTTGGGGTGGAAGGGGAGCCGACCCCTCACAACAAGGGGGGGTGGCCAACCCCCTGAAGAAAGGGGTGGCCGACCCCCTTAGAAAGGGGGTGGCCGACCCCCTTAGGAAAGGAGTGGCCGACCCCTTCCTTTTTCCAACAATTTGACTGTTGATGTCGCTGCACTGGTGATGCCTGTGGATGCTCGAAAGGAGATGCGCTTTGACCTGGTTATGGCGTTGAATAATTGACTGTTGACTGGATGATGTGTCGCGCGACACGGTCCCTTAGCGGGCCCCCGGGGTCTGGCCAGGATAGGGTATGAACAGCGTTTTATGTTAAGCATATTGTCTTAATATAAATCTGAGATCATCTCTCTGCAATAATGAACTAAAAGAAACACTAAAACACAGTGTTTCCGAGTGGCATGTCCTATGGGATGTGTTGGAAACATATCCTATGTCCAAGTGTCTGAGTATCCAACACGGGTACTTGATGCATTTTAAAGAGTCCATGTAACATAGCCGACATCAGGTTTGAGGTTTGAGTGTTCAGCGGGGATTAAATAGGTCATGGATACATAATTATGACCAGAAAACATAATGATGCAGATCAGAAGTAATCTAAACAAGCATTGCTATTGCCATATATATATATATATATAGGTTCATTGGTGTTGCTAATACTCTAAGAAGCACGGACTCGGGTGCGGGTGCGGATACGACACGGGTGCGGATACGCGGATACGGCATTTTTAAAAATTTTAGGATACAGGTGCGGCAGGGATACGACATATTTTATAAATATTTTTTTAATTATATATGCTTAGTATTTAATTTTTAAACAATTTAAATCTTAATAATCATAATATATGTGTTTGATATATGTGAAAAGATATTAATATTCCAACCAAAGTAGTGAGTTTTTAAGTTTAATGGGTTCTTTTGTAAATTTTAAAGCTTTCGACCAAATTAGTTAAGTTTAATGGGTTGTTCTATAGATATTAAAATTTTAAAACTGAGCATAATAAAGCTTTTTTGTGGTATCACTTCTATTTCTATGAAATAGTGGGGTTGGTTTATATAATAACTTAACATTGGGGTCCTTACATAATATAACAAAACTAATGTCCTTATATAATATGTAAATAATATAACTTAATAACAAAGAAAAGTCAGAAGAAGAGAAGAAGCACATCGAAGCAGTAGCGACTCTCTAGAAGCAGGCGCACGGCGCTCGCCGCTGCCGCAGTGGGTCGTCGGGACTCGGCGCACGGGGACGCCGCAGTGGGTCGCCGGTAAGTCCCCTCCTTCTCCTTCTCCTTCTTCTTCTTCTTCCTTCTTCTTCTCTCCAGTGTCTCCTCTCAGATTTCCGGTAGCCGCCGGAGTTCTCGATGGTCGCCGGTGGTCGTCGGAGTTCCCGATGGTCGCCGGTGGTGACAGATCTGAGCCGATACGCACCCGGGATTTAAGAAATAAAAAAAAAATGGTGGACACGCACCTGACACGCATCGGTGCCGCACTCGAGGCGCACCCGCACCCGACGCGTATCCGGTCCGGTGCTTCACCCTAAGTGCCGCACCGGTGCTTCATAGCTAATACTAAACTAGTTGAACTTGCTGATAGGTTTTGAATACATGAACAAAGATTCTTTTTAAGCTATTTCTAGCTATTGCCTTATTTGATTTGATAAGTTAATAGGTATTGTTATTACCATTTTAGTCGAACTTGCTAATAGTTTTTGAGTACATAAATGATGGAGAAAGGAGTCTTAATAACATGGTTGATGGTTATATAAGCATTGCTCTTTATTAGATCTAAGCTTGTTAAGGACATGTTTTAGGTATTCGCTTATTAGGAAGGTAGATTCGTGCTACCATGTCTTTAAGTTTCTGGAGTTGATTAAGTTGAACTTGCAAGTTATATCTTTTTTGTCCATTTGCGTTTATTAAGTGTTCAACTATATTAGAAAATTATTCTTCAAAAATTTGCTAGTAAGACTCAATCAAATTCAAAACTCACTACTATCCCAAGCTCAAGGTGACTTGGTTTTATAAAAGTTGGTACCAGTTGATAATGTGTAAAAAATCTCTATATGAAAAAAGAAAAGAGATAAAAAGTTATGACTAAAATATTCAACTTAGCTTAGGTATAAAGAATTCCATATTCGCCTAGTTGTTTTCTTCTATCAACTTTGGTGGAGAAGAGAAGTATCTAAGGTCAGTTGACTTAATATTTTGTTATCGCGATGTTTACTTTAAAGTCAAAAAGACCTTTAATTTTAACAAATTCTAATTCAAAAAGTGTATTTTAAGGTAAGAGGCTTAACATGTATTAAAAGTCAAAAACACCCTGGATATTATAATCTTTAACACTCAATGAGCGTATTTCAAGACAAGATTATTAAAAGTCGAAAACACCCTCAACATAAGACAGACTCTTAATTTAAAGAAGGGTATCTTAAGGATAGAAAAGTTTAGCCACTTAACCCCATCCATGCTTCAGATTTTGCAATGGAACTTCTGATACATATATTAATTATCCCAGTTGTGAAATGAGTAAACATTCATGTAACTGATTTCGAGACACCCGTATCTTACCCTGTGGCAGGCATCATTCAAACTATCCTGGTGTTGCAAAGGTGAAAAAAGTGATCAGCATAAACATGACATTGTATCCTTCGAGAAGGGAAACATAACAACTGCTGAGCGCAGCAGTAAACAGGTATAGCTGATTTTGTCACATGCCTTTAGTTATGTGGCTAGAGTTGTCTTTACTTTTGCTTGTCCTTTTACTACTAGACTATTTCTTAAAACAAATTTTTTTTTCGTCCCAACTAATTGATCTCATTTGCTTTTTTTTTTGTTTCACAGATTTCCTTGAAGTGGGAATCTGCACCACAGACTGTGCTTATTTTGACCAAACCAAATTCAACTTCTGTGCGAATTCTCTGTGCAGACATGGTCAGGTAGGATTTGCGGACATCCTCACTTGTCCTTCACTATTTGTGCAAAAGGAAGGTTTTGTCCACGAGTTACTTTCAAGATTATGCTATAGCTGAACTTGTGTCAGTTTTCAAAACACCATATTTGTGGTGTGTTACAGGAACATCATGACTCTCTTGCGACATTTTATGCACTGTTTCATTGATTCACATGTTATGAGTTGCAAATCTCAAACTAATGTGCTGCTATGCGGCATAATATATGCCGCTGTACTTTCTTTTTGAGGTTTGACACATTTCAATACATGCATATATATGTATTTGTGTGTATCTTCTTCCTTAAAACGTAGAGAATAACCTTTAGCATCCAGAATTCCGGCACCCCTACATGGTATTGTTGTTCAATACGTCTCATGTTAATAATTTCATAAATTAAATTCCATTCTAATCCATGTTGGCATTGCCCTGTTTCATTCTGCTATCTACTATATGTTTGAAAGCATGTCAACAGTTAGTTCACTGCTTCCTTACTTTTATGGTTCTTTCTTTTCAGTATCAATTCTGTGAAATTATAGTAGATGGGCATTTGGAATAGTAGTTCTATAAACCATTTCTCTTAGTTCTTTGTGATCACATCTTCGTTCTCAAGTTTTATAAATGCACTGTTTTTTACTTTCTTCTTTTAAGAAAAGCAAGTCTTCTTTCTTGATCACAGGGGAGACAGTTGTCAGGCAACATACCCTAACTCTACAATGTTTACTTTAGTTTTCTTTTACCAAGTCTCTCTTCACTCTCCACTTTCCACTCCAGACATGTGGAGGAAAGAAACTCCATTCATCCCCAAGTGCAAAAGAGTTGTATTCTTTGTGCTTGTTAAAGAATTGACGATGTTCTGTGTAGTCTCTCACAAGGATTAAAATGCACTCTTTCCAAACAGATTTTGCATTCGAAAAAGTTACTCGCTGACTTATAACTGACCTCATATACTTGTATCTACAGCCTCGACGTCAATGCCCCTCATAAATATAGTTGGCCCTTTTTTCTAGAGGATCTGGTCTAACTTTATCTATCCCTTTTCTGTCAGTTCATACCACAGCTCTTTTGGCTAAATGCCTGTTTTTTGGAATAATGTACAAACTGGTTTTATAATTTGACATTGGGACGTTCAGAATTTAGGTTTTCATGTTGAAACTTTATATATGGAACCCTTTGACCATCCAGTCATTCAAGTTAAGGCCATAGATATTGGCATTTAATGTTGACTTTTTGTTCTAAACGTTTATTTGTGTTTCCGTGTAAATGAAGAATTTACTCTTGCTTCCCAAGCTACATCATCTGTGTTACAGTATGTATGTTTAGTTTATTCCTCTTTAGGTTGTCCTTTTCTTTTTCTGACGTTGGTTGAAATGGTTAAAGTTGAAATTTCTTTTCATTTCCATACCTGTTTGGCCAGATCAGCAGTATCTGGGGTCAGGTCTGAGTAGATGGCTTATTCCTTTCTTTTCTTCTCAGATGGCTGAAAGAGCAGAAAAGGCTAAACATTTATGTTGAACCACGGGTGAAACTTGAACTTCTAACGGAGTCATCATACTACAGTTTTGTTAAAACCTGGCAAAGCGGTGAGTTTCAAGAATATTATGTTTATTTCAGGATAATGTAAACAACTTTTCAAGTCCTATCTTATTCATTGGTTGGCTGAGTTAATGTATTATGTTACCAAACTTTGCATATGAACCTCGATGTATATCTCCGAATGTACGCGGTTATATCATTTTCAACATAGTATAAACTTACACAATGTTGTTCCCCTTGTAATTCATTGTCAAAGGAGTGCCAACTATGGGCCTTCATGAGAATAACTATGATATAATTGAAGGTTCATAGAGTGAAACCCAAAAATGAAAGCGTTGCACGGTTTTGAAAACTTGCTATTGAAAAAGTATTGCATCCAAATGGCAAATGTTTCTATATCAAAGCTTTCCTAAGATCTATCAAGATGCAAAAGAGGCACTAACATTTTCTAAAACGAAATCATAACCTCTACCCGCTTGTAATGTCAACCATACATCACAATCAAGAAAGAGAGAGGACAAAGTCCCAAATTATAGCTGTACCTGTAGTTTGAATAGTACGTCACAGTTCTGATATACTTGGGCTACTGAAGATGGAGGTGGTGTAGCTTCTGGTATAGATAGATGCCTTACTGTTGAACTAATAATTTACCAGATCTTTTACAGCTAAATTCTAGTGGCTAATCTGACCTCAATGTTAGATTTAATTGATATTCACTGTTTATACCCTTAGAATTTGATATGCTTAAATGAGTATGAAATTTCTAATCCCATATAGCTATTTCGCGCTTCCTGCTTAGATGTTTGACTGCCTAATAGCCAGCATGGATAACACGTACCTCACTAGTGAGCTGACTGGTATATGTGGTAGTGGCTGACCACATGTGAAGTATGCCTCAGGTTATGGGTCTTTCAAAACGTTAAGTTAGTACATAGTTAATCACAAAAGCAGACTGGTTTGCTCATATTATGCATATGCCATTTCTCAGGGTGAGCCTCGCTGCAAAGTAGGGTTGCTCCATCGTGACAGCTTGAAAGTGGAAATTTTTCATAGATAAATTGAAGTACTAAGCCTTGTGCACTTTCTGCCCTTCGTCTTAGTTTATTTCGTTTTTATAAGTTTTGTGCTGTAAGATGTCATCTCATCAAATATTAGATCCACCAAACTCGAAAACCATTTATAAAGTCTTCCACTTCTATCGATGAGTCAACTGTGATAGAAAGTTGCTGAACTTTAATATATTAACTGGTTGTTGCTCTGCAGACAAGGAAATACTGCTTCTGCACATGAAAGTTGACCTCATAGTGACTCTTGGTGGTGATGGAACAGTCCTTTGGGTATGTCCATCCAACTTAACTGTTACTGAATTTAAGTGAACTGAGAATGGCTATAAAATGTAATTAGCAGGTCTTTTAGTGGAAGAAAGTGTAATTGTCTCACATTCACTCTATATTGTGTTAATCAGCCACCCGGCCAATCCAGAAAAAGAACGAAAATGACCCACAAAGAAGAGAAGCACATGTTCTAAAGAAATTCCCTGTTTTAGGTTCAGTCTTCGCCATTGCTTCTCTTCCCTCCTCCCACCTTAATAGAAGGAAAACTTCATGGACGACACACTATCTGGTAGCTCCTTCTTTGCAGTTAACTTGGTTATCGATAATATTCTGCTTCTTCATTTACAGGCAGCATCAATGTTCAAAGGGTCAGTTCCTCCTATTGTCCCATTTTCTCTGGGTTCTCTGGGCTTCATGACCCCATTCCGTATCCTTAATCTTTCTGACTGGTTATCTACTTTCCTTTTCTTCTGACATTCAACCCTGGTGCTTCTTGTTTCTTTGGTTTGCTTTTGGCAATGTGCTGAAGAGGTCTCTGCTTGAAGTGTTAATTTCTTTGTTATTAAATTGCTAGCCTAATGTTTATACCAGTACCCTATCGATAGTTTATTTTCCGTTTGTACAGAATTTTCCTGTCCATGTTTTCTTCTTTAACATTGATCAGATAGCGAACATTACAGAGAGTGTCTGGATGCAATCTTTCGTGGTCCCCTTAGTATCACATTAAGACATCGGTTGCAGTGTCATGTGATTCGAGAAGCAGCTAAAAATGAATTTGAGACTGAAGGACCTATACTTGTACTAAATGAGGTTACAATTGATCGGGGAATTTCATCATTTCTCACAAATCTGGAATGCTATTGTGACAACTCGTTTGTCACCTGCGTACAAGGAGATGGTTTGATCTTATCGACGACATCTGGAAGCACTGCATATTCCTTGGCAGCTGGTGGATCAATGGTCCATCCACAGGTATGTCTTGCATGACATAGAGCTGCAACTTTGTATATGTTATTCATTCTGCTTCCAATACAATAACCTTTAGCATAGTATCAGAACCGCACACGAATATTAAAACTGCAAAATGCTTATGTAGACTGAAGGCTTGGTATGCCCATGAGCCATGGAACAGGTTGGAGTACAGATAAGCCTGCCCATCGAATACGTTCTTAGTAGTAGTCTAGTATTTCAGTTCATTGTTTCCTAAACTAAAGGGTGCATTATTATTAGGCTTGCAATTGGGTGGCTGGACGGGTTCAGTCTTGAACAGATTATCAATGGGTGGATTATTAATGCGTTGGCCACATATTAAGCCATTAGGTCTTGAGGTTTTCTTGGGTTTTTTTGGATGGGGAGGTGGGGTGGGGATAACCAGCCATCCAGTGCATTTAAGGGCTTACGCATAAAAGCGAAATACTAAGGCAACGCTGCAATCTTTCTAAAATCTTGACTTACTACGAAATGCCCCTCATTCAGCCCTGTTCTTACTATTGCTGCTGGACTCTAAAGTGCTTCTCCATAACTCAAATTTTGGATAAACCCCCATTCTAGTTTTGCCAGTTAAAACTGTATCAGCTGCTGATTTTGCCCTCAATATTCTTGGGAATTTCCTTCAGTGTTAAAGCTTATAGATAAGAGCTCATAGCCGATTACTGGTTAAGTTCTAACGGAATTGTAATACGCTGGTTGATCAGTACTCTCCCATTATACGTGAGCTCAACCTCATCAATACAGTGGCAGGTTCAGGGTCTATTTGCCAACATAAGGGAATGTTCATTAAAGTAATGTTCTCAATGAAATACGTGTATTATTGGTGAATGGAATAACCGAGTTTCGAAGTCGTTAAAATGGATTTAGTACTCTGGTGCAATGTGTGACGACATGCATCCGAAAACATCGTCTCTCGAGTCCGACTGCCTTCTAATTTTTGGAGTTAATTTCGATAATTAACAAGGCAAACAAGAATACTCTAAAATCAACTCTAGATCACCAATATTGGCTAATCTAGTTTGTCTAACCCTGGATTCGGATAGGGCACTAATTTATAGACGAGGAGGTGTTAGACATCTCATCATGACCGTTACTTCAGTAGACGCTTGAAAAATTAGAACATAGCATGGAGGTATACTGAAACACATGCTTGTCAAACAGCCAAAGTTGAGTTGTAGATATAGTGGTCAACTGGTCTGTCGACATATCCACTAAACTGACATTAGAAAAAAATAGTGAAACGCTTGAAAATGATGTTAAATTTTATGTTGAATGGACTATATTCTTAGACTAGGCCGAGTAAGGACCACAACAGGCTGCTAGTAACACGCAATAGCAACTGCTATGGTTTGGCATCATTTTCCTTCCAGTTGCACAATTCTTAGCAGGGTTCGTTCTAATATAAACAACTGATGATAGCATTGCGGGGTGTGTTACGCGTTTCACATTTTCTTGATACTGTTCAGGATAACCAATTATGTTAGTTTCATCAACTTGCAGGTTCCCGGCATCCTGTTCACACCCATTTGTCCACATTCCTTGTCTTTTCGGCCTCTGATATTACCGGAGCATGTTACGCTTAGGGTGCAAGTACCCTTAAATAGCCGGGGCCACGCCTGGGTATCATTCGATGGAAAGGACCGTAAACAGTTAGCGCCTGGGGATGCGCTTGTGTGCAGCATGGCTCCTTGGCCTGTGCCAACTGCATGTCAAGTGGATTCCACCAGCGACTTCTTGCGTTCCATCCATGATGGCCTCCATTGGAATTTGAGGAAGACCCAGTCATTTGATGGCCCTCGGGACCTATAATTGTTCTCCTGCTTTCGTTTGAAGGGAATCAAATTCTTTCGGTCGCTCAACTTATAGTTACCTTTTATTAGAGGGGAGAAAATAAATTACCCCCGACTGTTAGAAAACATAGTAGCTCGTATGTATTAGTAAAATTGTATATTACCGATATAGTGGCTCCTATTGATTACATCAGTAAGCTGTATTAGAAAATATCCGACTACTTAGTGTTATTACATACCACAAAATTAAATATTTTGCTGTACAATTTGCGCGAGTAGGAACATTTAAGATCAATATAGGGAACAGAGGCCATAATGTAACTGAAGAAGTTATTTCCTTTTCCATCCTGCCCAACTGAAGAGTCTGCTCATTTGTCTGACTTATTAAAGTTGAACAGTAGAAACGGACCGATGGTTTTTGGGGCAACTTGGAAATGAAGTTAGCCAGTAAATGTTCGTCTTATATCTATTATTGCCATAAGGATCTGGAATTTGGGGTCTCAACAAATTTTTTTTTATCAGAACTGCTGCTTGCATGTTGTTTTAGCAAAGGGTAAACATGCTTTGACAACCTGAACGCCATGTATTAAGCAAAGAGGTCACTGTCTGTTTAATGGTCCTCTACGGTTGTGCAACTGTGCAAGTTTCGAGGTAACTATTGAAAATTGCATATCACACCTCCTCGATATGACTATAACTTTTGTTGAGGGATTTGAAACCTCTAGAATTTGTAAAGGAATAGCTCTTATATTCCCTCCCGTCCTTAAAAATTGATCATATTTTTTTTTCTTTACTAGTAAGGATCACGTGCTTTGTACGTTAGATAGGGATTCGAAACTAAAATATAGAATAATAAATCTTAGTGATAATTACAATTAAGCTTAATGAGTACAAGTATTCTAACTAAACCATAATAACTAAATCAATTCTGAATTGCTAATCAAAGACTCAAAATATGAAAAGTTCACGGTAGAAAACATGACTTACTTTCAAATGCGAATTATCAACGAAATTTGTTTGTCATACTTGTTTCTTTTGTCACATCAAATTGTTATTAAAGAGAATATTATTCCATATATCATCTTATTGTAATAAATTTCAAACATCTTTCACAAATATTTAATTCTCGCCAAACATTATAAGTTTGACATTATATTAATAAAGGTAAAGAAAGTATTTTAGAGAAAATTTGACGCCACATAAAATATTATATAAAGTGTTTATATTGGGTTGTCCAATCTCTTGTAGCATAATTTTATAGAATGTGTATATGCATATATATATATATATATATATATATATATATATATATATATATATATATATATTTATATTTATATATATGTATGTCTAAAAAGTATGAGATAAAAGTTAAGAACCGAGAAGAAGTTTGAATTATAATTAAGTGACATCAACAAAATTTTAGAATTTGTAACTCAAAAAAGATAGTTAAAAGTTAAGTTCTGAAGATAAATAGTTATGACTAATGTATGTGGAACAAATTTTATAGAACGGAAAGACTTAAGAGCTTAAATGTTGTGTTTTTAAAATCAAGAATCAAATTAAATCAAGAGACTTAGCAGGGTACATATCAAAACTCAATTCCTTAGGCAACAAATATAATAGTTCTAACGTTAAGGATCTTTCTATTTTTTATCATTTACTTTAAAGTTTTAAACTCTTTTTTTAGCAAGCATATCCATTAAAATTCAAAACATCATCATTTAGGACTTTTAATATCATTCATTATTCTTCTTGTTTCTTTTTGTAGCGTGATGGTTATTTCTTGTAATAGCGGTCTTTGGGGTCAAAATAGCCCCTCAATTTTATTTTCTTTTGGTTATGATCTAGAAATCTTAATACATAGCCTAGATGAGTAAATAATCATTGCTCTTATGGGATCTAAGCTTGTAAATGACGTTTTTTCAATGTTCGTTTATCTTGAAGGTAGATGCGCATTAGTGTGTCCTTAAGTTTATATCATTGAGTCGAATATTGCACTTGCAAAGTTTATATTATTTTATCAAGTCTAGCTTACTAAGTATTGAACTATTAGAAAAAAAGTTCTTAGAGATCATCTACAACCCAAGCTCAGGGTAACTTGATTCAATGTAACTTGTTAATTTGTCTCTAAAGATTGTGTAACTCTGTTTTTTGCAAGTTTTTTTTTCCTCTAAAAATCTCTGTACTAAAAAATGCTAAAATTTCTTAGTATAGATATTAATTAAATAGTTTCTTATAGAAATTTTTAACTAAAATTTAAAATTAAGTTTAACAAACTGAAAATTTCAAATCGGGTATTTTTGTGACACTCAAAAAACATCTTTAGTTTTATAGACTCTAGCTAAAACTCCAAAAGAGTATTTTAGAGAAAAAGGCTTAATACTATACCAAAAACTAAAAACACCCGCAACTTAAAACAAAATCTAGCATACATAAAAGGGCATCTTAAGTAATAGGAATTAAAAAAGGGTGTTTTCAAGAAAAAAATATTCAGCCATTTAACTCCTTGTCATCATATTTATATGACAGGGCCAGATCCATACCTCTTTGATTAAATTTATACTCTTTTGTCACTAAATGATGCATCGGTGAACTTTTGACCTTTTTAGTGACAAAATATCTAAATATTAGCCACAAAGGTTGTAATACGGCTCATCCTTTCAAAAGTCAAAATCACATTTCATTTTTTTAAACCTTTTAAACTTAAGCCCTTACTCTTTTGTTACTAAAAGAAGCATTAGTGAACTTTTAACGTTTCCACTGACAAAATATTCAATTTAGCCAAAAACATTTTAATCTAGCCTCACCCTTTTATTAGTCAAAAGCAGCCTTTGTTTTTGTAGAACTTTTAAATTTAAAAGGTGTACTTTTAAGAAAAAAAAGTATATTTAGCCATTTAACCCTTTGGGATCATTTTTATGGGGTTGGGCTATATCCCAACTCATTTGGTTAAGTTCATACTCTTTTGTTACTAAAACATGCATCAATGAACTTTTAACCTCTTTAGTGACAAAATCGTTAAGTTCACCCAAAAAGTTGTAACTTAGCATCACCCTTTTAAAAGTCAAAAACACCCTTTTAAAAGTCAAAAACACCCTTAATTTTAATAAAACTCTTTAAATTTAATGGTATTTTTAAGAAAAGAAAAGTTTGCCCATTTAACCACTTTCATATCAAAACTTGAGAGTTTTCAAGTGAAAAAAAAATAGTAATTATTCGAGTTCAAATAATTTGAAATTTTTATCAATTGGGTTTCAATTTATCGTTTCACCCATGAGAGTGAAATATACAAAGATAATAACCATATGAAAGACAAGTTACCTTACACATATATGATATTTTGGATTTTAATAGTACATACAAAGATAATAATCATGTAAAGAATATGTTGTCATGCAAGTAAGGAGTATTCCAATAATCTAATACAAAGTATTAATTTAGAGTTATTTATTTGTCACTAACCCAAAGTAAAGTTAGGAGAAGAATGGTGCGATCTATTGATTCTTAAAAAGTCATAATTATATATATTAGCACTGTCATTTTATCTGCTCTCTTTAAAAAAAACTTAGAAAACCCTCATTTTATGATAGTTTTCTTACACCAATATGTTTGTATTCAAAACTTAAAAATAAGCGTTAGTTTTGCAACACTTCAATACACTAATATGATTGTAATGAAATCGATCTACATGCACAAAATTCAAATGCCACAAAAATTTGATAATATGCAAGTTGTTTTCTATAATCAAATTTGATGGAGAAGATGCAGTTGTTATAAAGTAGTTAAGTTTTAACATGAATGATAGGTTCTGACAGTGTTTTTTTTTAATATTCAGAGAGTATGCAGCAATAGTTCAAGGATGATTTTATAAGATTTTTGTATACATTTTTTTTCATTTAAATAAAAGTGAAAACAATATTTATCTCTAACGATAACATATATCAAGAAGGGTATTTTAAGGAAAGAAGCTCAATATTCTATGAAAAATAAAAAATTATGTCACCTTTTAACAACTCTAATTCAAAAAGGGAATCTAATCGAAAAAAAGTTTTAAGTCAAGAGGATCCCTAATCTTTTATGAAGACTTTAATTTAAAAAGGGTATTCAAGAAAAAAGAAAAAGATTAGCTATCCCATACTTTTATATATGTATAATAAGGATTGTTTTAATTTTTATTAATGAAAAAATTAAAAAAATCATATCAAAACCTACTCTCATTCACGTAATACTAAACTATTCTATAATTACTATATCTTCTCCATGAAATTTGATTAAAGAATAACTTGTCTATAACAGAGTTTGTGTATCCTTTGAATTATTGTGTATGTATATAGACTTCATTACAAACATATTAGTATATTAAAGGTATAGTAAAACTAAAATTTATTTCTAGGTTTTGAATACAAACTTATTAGTTTAAGGAAACTATCATAAAACTGAAACTTTTTAGATTTTTTTTCAATACATATATAATCATGATTTTTAAAAATCGCTAGACCAAACCATTCTATTATAAAAAAATTAATGCGAATAAATTATCAACTTAGTTTTCCTTTGTTGAGTAATGACTTAATCCTTGAATAGAATGTTTCTTGTAACAATGCAATATCAAATATAGTTAAACCTAAAATTATTAGTTACAAAAGATAATGAAAGATTGCATTAGTTCACGGAACATGACAAGAGGCTCGTAAAGGAAGCACGCAAACTGTTCGACGAAATGCCTGAGAGACGTTGTCGCCTGCTCTTTGAATTTCCAAGGGACATCGTTAGCTGTATTAAATCTAAGGTAGTTTTGTAGCTACAAGAACATAGTCTTGGTGATTTCTAGTTTCTTGATTTAGATCTTCCTCAACCAACATGTAAAGACACCGAAAAGAGAAGGCAGAACGCAAGAAACGCAGAGAGGATGAGTTGCTGTGCAGGGACACATTCTCAATCCTCTTCCAGATCGCTTATATGACATGTATAACAATACAGATAGTTTTTATTCAGAATTATGCATTCGGGTGCAAAGGTTGATGGTCCAAAAACTAAAAGAGCAAAAGAATCTCAATATGTATTCTGTATGAAAACTTTTAATCAACGGAGTATATCTATATGATAATGGTTTTTATCTAGCTTCCTAGAGCTTTATATGCTGCATATTCCATTAGCTCAGCAAAAAATTAATCTGATTGACTTAATAGATCTTTCATATATTGCTACATTCTGCATTGATTTTGATTCCTAAGCAGAAAATTATCTAATCAATGTGTGCTGTATTTGACATAGTCACAAAAATCTTGTTAAATTCATGTACATACAATTGCAAATCACTTGTGATATAGGTGGATCGTAAAGTTACCCTCATGCAAAATTGACCAACACACAGAGTCCTTATAATCATTACAAAAACTTAAAAAAAAAGGCAAGAGCTATTCATAAGAAATTTGATGAATAATGGAGGCAACATGTATAGCCCGAAGCTTTGGTGTCTTAGGGTATAACGTGAATGGAAGCGGGTTTTGGATCCATGCATGACATGAAGAATTGTTCTTTAGGGTTTGGTTTTTTACTTTTTTTTTTCTTTCTAATTTGAATAAAAGTCAAAATAACCCTTAAATCTAATAAAGCTCTATACTCCAATAAGGATATTTCAGGAAAGATGCTTGATACTGTATCAAAATTCAAAAATACCCTTATTTTTTTTTACTGTACATCTAATTAAAAAAGAATATTTAATGGGAAAGAAATGTTACAAGTGAAAAATGTCCTTACGCACCCGTAATCTTTTATGAAAATATCAATTTGAAAAGAGTAATTTAAGGAAATAAAAGATTAGCCATTTAAGCCCATACATGCTTTTATCTATGTATAGATGAGATGTCATAAAAGAATTGATTACTTTTCAAATTGATAAAGATTTTTTAGGTGTTTTGATCTTTATCCTTTATTTTATTATATTTTCTCTCTCCACATTTGATTCTCCACCAACTCACTTTCTTTTTTCCGTCTCTCTTTCTCTCTCTAAAACTCATAAAATCTGATTTATGTTACTTTAAGTTGAGTTTGCATGTTATTTTAAATCGAGTTAAAATGTAGGATATGTTCTTCTTTAACTTAATTGTAATGTGTATAAGTTAATTAGGTTTGTCGTTACTTTTTGACCATCATGGTCATGTATACCGAGTCACGGGGATGTAGTGACCTAACATCGGTGAGCTCTAGAACATAGTAGTTGTGTAATTTTAAATTATCAATACTATTCTCTTACTCTACTAATATATATATATATATATATATATATATATATATATATATATATATATATATATACAAAATAAAATAAGATATGATTATATCTTAAATAAGTATGCAAGTCAAACACGATCAATTAATTAGAGACAGAAGGAGTATATGATTTCCCAGTCAGCTCACTTGAAATATTACAATTTTATTTATGGAAAATAGTGGTATTTGCCAATCCTTCAAATGTGTTAAACATATTTTTGGCTGACCCGACCTAGCCCGACCTAGCCCATTGTTCGTTTCTATTCTTCTAGTCAAAACCTAAATTGTCTATTTTATTTATTTAATAAAGCCAATAAAACAAAATTTCAACTATGTTGCGGGTTGTCACAGCCCTTTATCGGTAACAAGCGTATCGACCTCTACCACCACTACACTTATTGCTACCGCCATTTAGAAATAAAATCTAACTAGAGATTACGAGCACTTTAGGGCAGACTGAGGAAGTGTAATTGGGGTTGTGGGGGGGGGGGGGGGGGGTAGAAAGACAAAAAAAATTGACGACTAACATTAAAGATCGGAAAAGTTCAAGTTCAAATAAAACAAAAATTACAAACATTGAATCTAGAAGTTGTTCATAAAGGCTTTACAAAAAAAGCGACACATTAATGTTAGCAAAATAATTTTTCTGATATGCAAGGTTCTTATAGTCACAAAATTCAACAATGACAGAGTCAATAATTATCATAAGTGACACATAAATGTTAGAATATTTTAATGGGTCCGATTTTAAAGGGTCAAATTGTATTGATAAACTTTACGTAAACAGATGCCAACACTCCATCTCTTGAGAATTGACCTTTGACTTTGCTGTGAAAGCACATGGATACACATGAATTACAATTTAGCATCCCAAGCTTGCCTAAATCACCTTTACTTGTCAATGAAGTAGGGCAAGAAAAAGTACAAAGCCATGTTTAAGTGCTGACCTAAACCGGCCAATATAGTTGCATGTTTCCGTTGTCTTTTTGAATGAACGTGGATGTGTTTATACAGGTTCGGCCACAAAAGATTACTCCGATAATCTCACAAATTTATAAGATTAGTCCTAGCAAGAATTACGTTAAGAATTCACAAAATTTGTCCTAGAAGTACATAACTGATTACTAAGATTGCATAAATTAAACCCAAGTAAGGAAACTCTCTTTTAAAAAAGGGGATTAAAGTAGGTTTAATGTGACAAAACAATATAGGAAACTCACTTTCAATATTAATATACTACTCGGAGTATATGTTAATAATTTGGTCACACTAAACCTACTTTAATCCCTTTTTACCTAAACACCTTCAACAACTTCTAATCTATTATGCTTAAAATGAATCAAGGTTAATTTTAAAAATTGATTCATAATGAATCAAAATCTAATTTTGAGAATCAATTCTAAACGGTCTCTAGATAGATCCGAGTAAATGACAATTGTAACCCAACGCAAAATAAGGAAGCAACTGTAAAACCACAACACACTCCACTGACCCTAAAATGTACATAAATCCTCCTCATTTGCCACTTCTTCATTCTCTGTTCAGTCTCGTTTCATACAATGTCTTCACTCCAATCTGATAAAAGCAATATTCTTGTAAGTCTAGGCAAAGTAGCAGCTATTTCGGGAATTGTCCTGTACCTGGCTTCTGTTTTCTTGTTTCATAATCCAGCTTCTGAGTTCTTCCCACCTTTGCGTCTCCCGTGGCCGTCCTCCGAACCAGATGCTAGTGCTTCTCCAACTAATATCAGCCATCTTATGTTTGGTATTCTCGCTTCTGTTAAGACATGGAGACATAGGAAGCCTTATACCGACTCATGGTGGCGACCAAATGTCACTCGGGGATATCTCTACTTTGATGAAGCTCCTTCAGGGGACCTCCTCCCTTGGTCTCCGTTGTCCCCACTTCCTAGGGTTTCCGATGACATCACAGAGTTGTTGAAAGAAAGCAAACACCGTCATCCAATGATGGTTCGCATGGTACATGCAATACTGGAGTTGTTTAGGGAGGAACATGAAGGGGTAAGATGGTTCATTATGGGAGACGATGATTCTATTTTTTTTGCCGAAAATATGGCTGATGTTTTTGGGAAACTTGATCATACCAAGTACATTTATATTGGTTGCAACTCGGAGAGTTTAAAGTCGAATGTGGATTTTTCGTTTAATATGGGGTTTGGTGGAGGTGGATTTGCATTGAGTCATCCATTGGCCGAAGCGTTGTCGAAAGATTTGGAGAACTGCTTCAAAAGGTATCCATACTTGTGGAGTGCGGATCAAATTACAATGGCCTGTATAGATGATATTGGGGTTTCTCTAACTGTTAACAAGGGTATTCATCAGGTACTTTCCTTTTTCTATGCTTTGTAATCTTTAAGTACCTTCGAATTCCATTTCCAAATGTAGCACTAGTGATGGTTTAATACCCTTATTCAGTCTAAGACCGACTCTAAATAATGGTAATTATGTGCGTAACACACTTCCATAGCTACCATAAAGTAAATCTCATGCTTACCAGACGACAATTGCATAGCCACAAGCATTTCTTAACCAAATGACTAACATTTTTAGAGCATGCAGGCTGCCATAATCTTGCCCCTGTTTGCGAGAGATGCACATTTTTGCACACAAAGCCTGTACGTATTTTTGCTTCAATATCAACGTGTCCTTGCTCGGACCATGCTCTCTAATCCAAGACGACAAAGAATTATGTCCAAACACTATACATTAAAAGTTTATTGCACCTTATATACACCACCTTACTTTGGAAGTATGTCCAAAAAACCATGTTTACTCTATACATTCAGTACCAGGGAATGACTTGCGCGGAGTCAGAAACTGTGCATGGGCTGGACACCTAATTTGAGTGTCGTTCTTTTTATGCGTATTTTACTGTGATCTCCTAATTTAAACGTTATTTGTTGAAGTGTCATACTTTTTAGGCATTTTAACGAACCTTAAATTTTAGGAGCATTTTTTTTCCTGAATAAATGTCCATTTACCATAGCATCATATATTAGTGCCGTCATTAAAAAATATGGAACTCTTTCCAAAATTATGACCATTAATTTAATCAATGGTTGAAATTTATCCAAACATTTAAGTCCATTCCCTAAAACTCACGTGCGATATTCAAGTGTTACTAACGTGAAATGCTCGTTCACGTCCGATTACAAAATAAATGAACCAAACATGAGCATAGCTTTGGGGCTCGTTTATTACAGAGCCGAACACCACGAACACGACATTTTTTTCACGAAAGCATTCGTGAACTTGTTTATTTATTCATGTTAATTGATGTATATAGATATACATTCATAGTACATATGTACACATTCTTAAATGTAAAAGTGAGACATAATAAAATATTGCCAAGCCTAACTAAACCTAACCCCCGTACAGCCGTACGGGGATCTATGCCCAAGCAAGACAAAATAAGTCTTGTAACCAACAAATTCAAGTTAAGAACTCTAATCAAAGACTGAAATTTATTGCAACCTGTAAATCCATTTCATAAAACCCACCGTTGCAACACCAAACTGCAACCTTTGAAACAAACCGCCTCTCTCCCCCACCCCCTCCCTCCGTCCCCTCATCTGGACACCACCATCTACAACCAGCCCCATCATCTGGACATCACTATCTACAACTATTTGTGAAGGAGGCAGCAGCTGCTTGTAGCAGCACTTTTACTTTAGCGATGCTGTTGCAGATCGTCGTGCTGTTTTTCCACATTTAGCAACACTGAAATTTAAATGGAGGGATTCAAGTCTTGAAAGAAATTATCAGACCTTGTGTCGAAATTGATTGTGTTGACTGTATTCTTAATTCCAGATTGACCTACACAGTGATTTATCAGGATTTCTGTCATCCCACCCACAAGTTCCATTGCTTTCCTTGCACCACTTTGACCAGGTAGACCCGATCTTCCCAAAACTGAACCGCGCTGAATCCGCGTTCCACCTCAGGAAAGCTGCAGATGTCGATCAGTCTCGCTTGTTACAGCAAACCATCTGCTACCACAAGCAAAGCAACTGGTCCTTTTCAGTGTCATGGGGCTACTCTGCCCATGTTTATGAAAGTGTCATCCCTCGAACTACTCTGAAAATGCCCCTCGAGACATTCAAGCCATGGGTGTGGAACGCAAAGCCGCCGCGCTTCATATTCAACACGAGGTGGGTGAGCAACGGTCCATGTGAAGCTCCTCATGTCTTCTTCTTCGATTCAATAGAGAAAAGATCCGTTAATGAAGTCGTCACGAGCTATGTCCGAGCAGCACCGCGTGGGTTATCGGCTTGTTCGTCAAGTGGAAATCATTCGGCAGATTATGTCACGAGAATTACAGTCTTCTCATCTGCTACAAAGCTTAATGAGGTGAGTAACACGTAGCTGTTTTTTTTTTTTAGTTTCATTATATTCTCTTGAGTATTCCAAACACCTGCCATGTGCGGAGTGATATTAATTGACACTATATACTGTGTTAGAGAAAAATTATTACAACTCGGGTTGGGGCTAAAGTTCATTCTATAACGCATGAGTGAGATCCAACGAGATAGAAATAATTATAGATAATGTGGGGTTAATGAATAATAGTTGACTAGCTTATGGAGTGAGAAGTATGGAATCTACTTTCTTCCTTAGCATGGATTGACAGGAATCTCTTATAAGTCCACTAGTTATACAACGTCATATCTATTGCCATTGCATTATTTTTTTTCCGCACGCATGCACAAACACATGCGCGGGGTTTAGGATCCAATGAGCTTGACTTTACTCACTTTCCTTGCAGAACGGAAGAAGTGAGTGCTGCGACATTGTCCATGTGGATGGCAAGGACGTGGCGGAGGTGAAATTTAGGGCTTGCCTGAAAGATGAGATAATTGCTTAGTTTGGACTTTTTAGTTTTTCACTGTAATATAATTCTCCATCCGTCCCAAAATAATTGATTAGTTTTTTTTTTTTGGCTATCTCCAAATTATTGCTCTATTTTTAAATCAGGCATAAGTTTGTGCGCTCAATCTTCATATTTGTCCATTTCTCTATTTTCTTATTCTATTTTTCTCACGTTCCTCTTTGCTCATCTTATTTATTGTTTTTTTTTTCCTTCAACCATCACTCCACCTCCATCAATGATCACCACGGCACCACCCTTCCATTCAACCACCACCACCTTCATCTCTAAACAACCATCGCAATTTGCTACGCTCATTACTGACAACCTTATAAACATTCCAACTCCCTTTGTTAGATCCAGCTAGCTCTAAGTCGAGAGGCAATCACCCACCGCCAATAACTCGACGGAACGGCCAAACAACCAGTGAAAACACAGTGGCGGTTGGGCACCAAGGCATTGTAATAGGCGCATCTGAGTAGCAACTATGCATTTTCAGACGTTAGGTGTGGTCGCGCCTAGCGTCCCATTCGGCGTGACTAAGGCTTGAATGACGTGTTTGATGAGGCATGAGGCCAGATTGAGGCGCCACAATACGCTACTGAGGCGTTTGAGGAGGCACAATTGAGGCATTTGATGAGGTGCGAGGCCATACTGAGGCCTTGAAAGGCGTGAATGAGGCAGCGATAAGGCAATGTAGATTTACTGTTATTGAGAACTTTTTCGATGAGTTGCACTCAATCCCGATTTTGTTTATAATTCAGTTGATCAAAGCGTGATTGAAGTTTTATGTAGTTTGATTCTATAGAAACTTATGCTTGGTGTAAAACATATGATTTAAGATGAACATTTTGATTTTGAGAATAATAGTGAAAATTATGGAGAAATCTCCGTTGGATAGATTTTGGTTTCCATCATATTGATATTGGTGTTAAGCAAACGACGATGACGACGATGACAACGATGTGTATGTGTGTGTGAACACACCTACATATGAATTGAGAGGAGGGAGAGGAGAGACGGTGGGGTGGGTGGAACACAAGAAAAGGAAAAAAGATATTAGAGATTGAAGTAGAAAGTGAAATATATTTGACTATAACATTAAATATTATTGTGCAATTCAAAATTGATAATAATTAAAGGACAAGCGGTGCAATATACTACAAAAATTTTAACTCACGAGAAAAAGAACACCTTGATATATTCTTTTTTGGATAAATTATATACGACACTCCTGAGAATTTTTTCAAACTACACCTGACTCCGCTTAAGTATTTTTACTGCTACAGCCCTCCGTAGTTTGTCATTGTTAGAGATTTCAAATGGGCCGGGCCAGCCCAAGCCCATCGGGCCTCCAACAAATCGGGCCGGGGCCGGGCCAAGGGGGCTACCAACAGGGCCGGGCCTGGCCTGGTTCTGAGGATATCTGGGCCCGGTCCAAGCCCAGGCCCTAGGCCCAACATTTAGGGCCGGGCTTGAGCCGACCCGGGCCCAATTTTCTTTTTTTTTTTAATTTTTTTTGGCATTTTCTTGTTATTCAAAGTAAGGGTTTTTTTTTTAATTATGGTAATTTGCTGTTAGGGACGCTTTATTAAAGCGTCCCTAACAGATTTCAAATTCCAGCCCACTCAAATTGTAACATAAATTGACAAAAAACAGCAAATATGGGGTACAAAATGCATTGGGGTCAGCAATTTCAATACATAAAGATGTTGAAAATTTACTCGATCCCATGACCACTATATTTATAAAGAAAAAAATCAAAGACTTTAAGATGTGTTATTATTCTTCGCATTACTTAAATCTTCAGTACTGTTTAGAGGGGAAAAGGGGAATAAATCTATTGGGGAAAGGGGGGAGAAAGTAAAATTTCAAAAGTAAAGAGAGGGCCTGAACCGGGCCAGACCCAGGCCGGGCCAAACCCGGGCCTGAACCGGGCCGGGCCAAACCCGGGCCAAAACCAGGCCGGGCCCGGGCTTTTTCCTGGAAAATATAAGCCTGGTCCAGGCCCTAAAAGGCCAGGCCAGCACTGTTCATCAAAGGAGCCGGGCTAACCCGGGCCAGAAAGGGGCCGGGCCGGGCCAGCCCGCAGGCCGCCTGGCCCATTTGACAACTCTAGTCATTGTTACATAAAGACTCATTTTCGTTAAGGTACCGTGAGAAAAAAATTAGGCCAACATTGATTTATTATGCTATACTGAAAAGGCCCTTATGTATTCATCCTCTCTCTCTCACCACAAAAAGCCAAGCTACCGACGGCACTGATGCCCACCATCACCGCCGACGGCCAGCCACTGCCCCCACACACACAGGCACTTACACAGAGAAATTCGTGGGAGAAAAAAGGATAGAGAGATCGGAGGCAAATAAAGGGGGAAAAAAAGAAGCAAGGCAAAGAAAGAAACAAAGGGGGAAGGAAAACAGAGGGAAATGGAGAGAGCAGGGGAAGGGAGAAGGAGAGAGAGCAGATCGGCGGTTTAGTGGCGTCCTCCACCACAGGCGGGCGTCGACCAAGGATGATTGGAGTTCCCGCGATCTATTCCGGTGACCGCTGACATCGATCTACCCCAGCAAAGATCAGTGACCACCGGTAGCGGTTCGAGGCCAAGATTTTCGGCGATGGATCGGTGACCACTGACGTAGGTGATCGATGACGAGGATGACATGAGCAGAACAGAGAAGGGCAGTTTGGTGGCCTTGATGGTCGTGGGTGTGCCGGCGTTGTCTTGGGTGGGCCAATTTGGATGTGGAAATGGGCCGGCAGTGGTGGCTCGTGTGGAGCAGTGTGGGGGTTGGAGTGTGTTGTCGGGGGGGTGGGTCGTGGTGGCAATGGTGGTTGGTGGGGCAGTTGATGGTTGGTTGAAGATAGGGAACTGGGTTTGCCTTGGGCGGTGGTGGCAGGGAAATTGAAGGGGGTGGGGCAGTGTTGGTTATCGGCAGTGGATGGGACTGTTGCTGGGTGACTGTTGGTTGGGCAATGGTGGTTAGTGGGGCTGTTGATGGTTGGTTGGTTCACCGGGAAGTGTGTGTGTGTGTGTGTGTGAGAGAGAGAGAGAGGGGTAAAGAGACTTCAAGGTTGAGGATGTGCAGTAGGTGGTTGTGATGGGAGCGATGGTGGGTCATGGTGATGGAGCGATTGTGGGTCGTGGTGGCTGCAATTAGTGGCCTGTGGCTTCGCCGGTAGTGTGTGTGGCAGTCCAGTTTATTAGGACAAATATTAGGAGTACCGTGTATAATTTATCTCACCCCACCCCCACCCCACTCCCACTCAAGTTCATAATCTGGAGATTTGAAATTGTAAGCATGAAGATGGAGCAGGAAAAAGATACGGATAAAGAATAAGTGGCTGATGGTAGTGACTATATATACACGACACTGGTCGTGCGTCTTGAGGCGGTTGGTAGCTTTCGACGGTCAGAAATGGTAGTGATGGTTGGAAGGATGATGCTTTTAGAGGTAGTGGCAGTGTTGGAAGGGCCATGGTGGATGGCAACGATGAGCGGTGGGGTGAAAGGCGGTGCTAGGTGGCGACTGTGGTGGTGGTGGTGGACGGGGACACAGTTGGAAGAGCGGTGGTGCTCTCTTAGCCTACGACGGAGACTGAGAGTACATACAGAAAAAGTGTGTTTGTTGCTAAAGACCCAAGAGATTAGGTTTATGTCGGCAAAGAACGACATTGATCAAATCTTCTGAATCAATTATTAAAAAAAGAATGACACGTGTAAAGTCGACCGGGCTTTAACGAATTGGACCCAGGCTTAACCTCATAGCTCATTTGAAGCGTAAGGTTGGGTCATGCTAGGCCGGACTCTATGTTATTATTTTGATCCAACCCAGAACTCAAGATTTAGGATTGGGGAGCCCATGGACAGGCGTACCAAAATTCAAGAACAAATAACAAATTTTATCGCTTGGAATCGAGTTTTGAGAACTACTGCCTCATTGCTCTTTTTTTGGTGTCCAAAAAGACCTTATTTGAATATCTCTGATGGATACTATAAAGTATAGAAATTAAATTAAAATTGGATGCGACTTTAAAGGGTCAAATTTTACTGATGAACTTTACGTAAACAAATGCTAGCGTACGTACACTCCATCTCAATCAACTGATGATGTTCGGTAGAAATGGCTTGGACTTGTACAGGATGTTGTAGCATTATCTTGATCTGGGCTGATGCATGATTGTGCTCTCAATCAACTGATGATGTTCGGTAGAAATGGCTTGGACTTGTACAGGATGTTGTAGCATTATCTTGATCTGGGCTGATGCATGATTGTGCTCCCTCTGTGGTATCTTGACTCCAGCAGCTATTTGGGGTTTTAATTCTCTGATGCTCTACTTTAGTTTAGTCAAGTTCTAGAAGGTCTTGTAATGGGAGTTTGTCTGTTTGCCGGATGTTCTTGACAACCACTTTTACTTGTCATCCCAGGCTTGCCTAAATCACTTTTACTTGTCAATGAAGTATGGCAAGAAAAAGTACAGAGCCATGGTTAAGTGCTGATCTAAACCGGCTAATGTGAAAACTGGTTGCAGGTCCTCCGTTGCCTTTTCGAATGGACGTGGATGTGTTTATACAAGTACGACCACAAAAGATTACCCCCATAATCACATACTCTATTCATAAGATAAGATTAATTAGTCCTAGCTAGAATAACATTAAGAATTCACAAAATTTATTACTAAGATTACATAAATTAACCCCAAGTAAGGAAACTAGAAGGGTGTTTAGGATTGATTATATAATGGTCAAACCTAATTAAATTCAGATTAAATCAGGTTTGAAGTGTTTGGCAAAAAAAAGTAAACTCATTAAATCTGCTTCAATGTGCTCAAAACTAATTAAATTCAGAAATCTTCATTATCTTTGATTCCGATTTAATCAGTTTTGGATAATCGTGTTTGACTAAAAAAATTACCAGTATATACTTACATATAAACAAGACATTAAATGATCCATTTCTATTTGAATATACTGCTATATGATTATTATTATTATTTTTTACCTAAACACCTCAACAACTTTTAATCTATTATGCCTGATTCATAATTAAACAAAATTTACTTTTGAGAATCAATTTTAAACGGCCTTTGTATATATTCATCCGAGTAAATGACAGTTGTTACTCTCATGCATAATAAGGAAGGAACCATAAAACCACAACACACTCCACTGACCCTAAAGGGTACACAAGTCTTCCTCATCTGCCATTTCTTCATTTTCTGTTCAGCCTCGTTTCATACAATGTCTTCATTCCAATCTGATAAAAACAATATTGCTCTATGTAAATGGAAAGTAGCAGCTATTTCAGGAATCGTCCTGTACTTGGTTTCTGTTTTCTTGTTTCATAGTCCAGCTTCTGAGTTCTCCCCACCTTTACGTCTCCCTTGTCCGTCCTCCGAACGAAATGCTAGTGCTTCTCCAACTAATATCAGCCATCTTATGTTTGGTATTCTTGCTTCTGCTAAGACATGGAGACAAAGGAAGCCTTATACGGACTCATGGTGGCGACCAAATGTCACTCGGGGATATCTCTACTTTGATGTGGCTCCTTCCGGGGACCTCCTCCCTTGGTCTCCATTGTCTCCGCCTCCTAGGGTTTCCGATGACATCACAGAGTTATTGAAAGAAAGCAAACACCGTCGACCGATGATGGTTCGCATGGTACATGCAATACTGGAGTTGTTTAGGGAGGAACATGAAGGGGTAAGATGGTACATTATGGGAGACGATGATTCTATCTTTTTCCCGGAAAATATGGTTGACGTTCTAGGGAAACTTGATCATACCAAGTACATTTATTTTGGTTGCAACTCGGAGAATATAAAGTCGAATGTGGGTTTTTCGTTTAATATGGGGTTTGGTGGAGGTGGATTTGCATTGAGTTATCCATTGGCCGAAGCTTTGTCGAAAGATTTGGACAACTGCTTCAAAAGGTATCCATACTTGAGGAGTGCGGATGAAATGACAATGGCCTGTATAGATGATATTGGGGTTTCTCTAACTGTCAACAAGGGTATTCATCAGGTACTTTCGCTTTTTTATGCTTCTATAATCTTTAAGTACCTTCGAAGTTCTGTTTCCAATTGTAGCACTAGTGATGGTTTAATACCCTTATTTGGTCAAAATAATGGTAATTATGTGCACAACACACTTCCATAGGTACCATAATATAAGTCGCATGCTTACCAGACAACGACTGCGTAGCCACGAGCGTTTCTTAACCAAATGAATAACATTTTTAGAGCATGCTGGCTGCCATTATCTTTGCACACAATTTTTGCTACAGATGCACATCTTTGCACACAATTAAAGCATGTACATAATTTTGCTTGAATATTAGCGTGTAATCTTGTGCGGACCATGTTCTCTAATACAGGACGACAAAGAATTATGTCTTAAGCCAGTCCAAAACACTATGCATTATAAGTTTATTGCGCCTTAAATGCACCTTCTTACTTTGGAACTATGTCCCAAAAACCTTGTTTACTCTACATTTCAATGCCGAGGGCCTCTAGTGTTGGAAGAACATTATCAGACCTTATGTGTAGAAATTGATTGTTTTGACTGTGTATTCATTGCAGATTGACCTACACAATGATTTATCAGGATTACTGTCATCCCACCCACAAGTTCCATTGCTTTCCTTGCACCACTTTGACCAGGTAAACCCAATCTTCCCAAAACTGAACCGCGCTGAATCCGCGTCCCACCTCAGGAAAGCTGCAGATGTCGATCAGTCTCGCTTGTTACAACAAACTATCTGCTACCACAAGCAAAGCAACTGGTCCTTTTCAGTGTCATGGGGCTACTCTGCTCACATTTATGAAAGTGTCATCCCTCGAACTACTCTGAAGAAGCCCCTCGAGACATTCAAGCCATGGGTGAGAAACACAAGGCCGCCGCTTTTCATATTCAACACGAGGTGGGTGACCAACGATCCATGTGAAGCTCCTCATGTCTTCTTCTTCGATTCAATAGAGAAAAGATCCGTTAATGAAGTCGTCACGGGCTATGTTCGAGCAGCACCGCGTGGGTTATCGGCTTGTTTATCAAGCGGAAATCATTCGGCAGATTATGTCACGAGAATTACGGTCTTCTCATCTGCTACAAAGCTTAATGAGGTGAGTAACACGCAGCTGTTTTATTTATTTATTTATTATTATTATTATTATTATTATTATTATTATTCTTTACTAAGTTTCATTATACTCCGTAGTTCACTTTGAGTTTGCACGATTGTTGTAGTGTGTAACCTGAGAGATGTTCCTTTTTAATCTTCAAAATAGTTCCCTTTAGGCACAAAGAAGCTATTTTTTGATAAAAGTTGCCACTGAGAAGATCTTTGGCTGTCAAGAATCTCTGTGTAGCGACAACTGTGTATTTTGTTGACAAAAGTCACTCATGCACGAGAGTTTCTAAGCTTCTTCACTCGCGCACAAACATACAAAAGAAAATCTTGAGTGTAACGGTAATAGATATATGACGTGAGCGAGATCAAACAAGATGAATGGATTCACAATCAATATTAATTAGATCAAAGAATTTATATTCTTTCATCTATCCATTGGTTACACAAAGTTATATCTATCGCCATATTATATTATCTTTTTGTCTTCCGCAAGCGCGCAAGCACACACATACACAACGTTTAGGATCCAATGAGCTTAACTTGCTCTTTTCCTCGCAGAACGGAAGAAGTGAGTGCTGCGACATTGTCCATGTGGATGGCAAGGACGTGGCGGAGGTCAAATTCAGGGCTTGCTTAAAAGATGAGATAATTGCTTAGTTTGGACTTTTTAGTTCTTCATTGTTATATGCCATTCACAGTTTCAATTCTATTGGGGCCAGCCAACTACTTTTATAATGCACAGGGGAGCAAACTTTAGCTCCTACAACAGTTGTAAGAATCTTCTTCTAATCGCGTGTATAGTGTAATATAGTCACTAAATGTTTTCAGTGACTTTCTTCTAATACTTTCAGCGATAATTATTAGCAGTATTTTTTTAGTGTCATTAAATAAATGTCACTAGAGACAATTGATTGTCATTATATAGGAGGTAGAAGAAAGATTTCTCCAACAGGGGTAGCATAATTTTTTTTGATTTCTCTGTTATGGTATGGAACTTTAAAGTGATGGGAAGTACGTTACATCTTTTTTTTTTTTACTTCTGTTGCGGTTGAAGGCTCATTCGTTTATTTTTTTTTTTTTTAGTGTGAAAGAGCTGGAGTTCTGATTACACGAAATGTCACTGTTATCTAGCATGAGTCAAAAGCGCGCAAATGTCCCTAGTTTGGTTCTCTAGTATGAATCGAGACTTGTGATCGAGTAGCTTATACCGCAAATATATAGGGAGACACTCGCGAACATTATTAACGTCTCTCTCATTAGCAAAAAAAACTATTTTAGCAGTCCAACTCAAAGACGATATCAGTTCTAATGAAAGGTTCTCCTAAGAGATATATTTTGTCACTTGTCACGTGCAATTTACAAAGAATTTCGTACCACTCGTTGATTCAGAAGCTCTAGTACTTTCTTCTTGAATAAGGAAAACTATAAATTCCTTACCTTTCTAGCATGGTTTTAATTATTTTTCCTTTGGTTGTCCGGCCAAGATAATATAACAAATAAAGATTCATCTTTACACTTGACGTACAGTTTTGATACAAAGGGATGCTCTCAAATAGTTAAGACATTCGTTTTAGTGCCATGTAAGCTTGGTCCTCTACACTTCCTAAGGAGAAGACAACCACTGCCTTTTGAGTTTCTTCAGTCACCTGCTATGGATACAGGTACGCCTAAGTTTATTCACCTAATTCTTCTGTGTTTTACAACTATCCGCGCTTCGTGACAGACTTGTCAACGTGTATACCACGATTTTTAATTCTGCTGTAATTTTACAATTTTCTACGGTTTTTGAAAGACTTCCAAATCATGTACAGCATGATTTCAGGAGTCCTGCAAAATGGAAGAAGTAATGTCTATGTTCGTTAAATTTGCAAGAAAGAGGCTGAAGCCAAACTTGCTTGATGTTCTGAGGGCAAAGAAAATTGTAAGGAGGGTAAGAGAGATCTAGTAGTCACTTTTTTTCTACCATAGACGTGGTTTGATCTTTTTCATGACCACGGTAGATCACCCATCACCCATCGTAGTTCGTGAAAGCTAGCTAGAGTACGTGACTGCTATATCGCCTTGATCGGTGGAACAAATTGGTTTTGAGATAGGGCATTACGAAAATCCAATAATATCGGGAAAAATTAGCAAGCAACGTTGGTCGAACAAAATTACTCAAGACCATAGAATCCAACCTCAAGAAAAAAAAAAGTTTAAAAGTTGTCATCAAAGAAAAATGGTGTAAGAAAATGAATTTCCTAATTTGGTTAGCTGTAAATTGGATGTGCAAATGCCAAAATCAAATGGAAAACGTGTAGAAATGCCAACCGTTTTTCACCCTATAGTAGGCAAGAAGCAACGCAAATAGTTAAATAAGATCGATTTTGCGCCTGATCTTAGAACTTCCATAATCATGATGAACACAAATGCTTGAGGAAAAATTGCACCAATCTCAGTTTCAAGAACTAATGCTTGTCCTTGTGCATGTATAAAGAAAACAAAGCATATTCAGATGGCAACTCAATTCAATTTTATCTCATGTTTTGCATACAGTAGTCGTCCCACAAATTTCTCGTTGAACTGTCTTATGATCAACGTGTCGCAGGTAATCTATGCAAAACAGTGGTAATGTCAGGGCTAGTCTTGTACTTGGTGTCCATATTTCTCCTAAATCGTCCAAGCTGCCCAGCTTCTGAGTTCTTGACACTCACATGGCCGTCTCCACGACCAATACCAGTAGTTACGGAGTCTCAATATGCTCCAACTAATCTAAGCCATCTTGTATTCTGTATCGTTGGAACTGCCAAGGTGTGGAAAACTAGGAAGTCTTACATTGAACCATGGTGGCGGCCAAATGAGACCCGAGGATATCTCTATCTTGACGTAGCTCCCACGGAAGACCTCCTCCCTTGGTCTCCATTTTCTCCCCCTTTTAAGGTCTCTAATGTCGACACCTCTCAATTATTGTACACAAGACATCCATTCGAGGGATTTGTTGTTCGCATTATACACGCAATCTTGGAGGTGTTCAGAGAGGAACATGAAGGGGTAAGATGGTACGTTATGGGAGACGATGACTCGATTTTCTTCGTGGATAATTTGGTGGATGTCTTAGGAAAATATGACCACACCAAGTACTATTACATTGGTGCCAATTCCGAGGACATCAAATCGAATGTGGAGTTCTCATTTGACATGGGGTTCGGAGGAGCCGGATATGCATTGAGTTACACTTTGGCAGAAGCATTGGTGAAAAACTTGGAAGATTGCATCAGACTGCATCCACATCTGCGAGCTGCAGATCTTGTTTTGACATCGTGTATAGCTGATCTTGGAGTTTCCCTAGTTCTCCATAAGGGTCTTCATCAGGTAAGTATTATGCCTTCTATCTTACCTATCTTGCATGCTATCGAAGAGAGCAATGTTGTTGCACATCCCCATTTCAGCCATCTGCCACTAGATGTATTATGCGAGTACAATACAATCACCTAATGATTCCCCAGACCTTCATACATTTTAATTAATTCTGCAAGAAATGAAATTTCTCACTGGAACTTGTAATTGCAGATTGATGTGCATAATGATACATCGGGGCTTCTTTCTTCTCACCCACAAGTTCCATTGTTGTCCCTCCACCACTTCGACTTGGTGGATCCGATCTTCCCCACTTTGAGCCGCTCCGAGTCCGCAAGGCACCTCATGGAGGCCGCCAACTATGACCAGTCGCGAATGCTGCAACAAACTGTGTGCCACCACAAGAAATTCAACTGGTCCTTCTCCATTTCGTGGGGCTACTCTGCCCATATCTACGAGAAGATCATCCATCGGAGCGTGCTCAAGAAACCGATGGAGACATTCAAGCCATGGAGGAAGATATCGTACTACCCGTTTTACATGTTCGACACACGGAGGCTCAAGGAGCCATGTGACGTTCCTCATCTTTTTTACTTTGAATCTGTTGAGAAGACGCCCGTGAATCAGATTTTAACGAGCTATGTTCGAGCTGAACCGCACGAGTTGCCGGCTTGTCGGTCAAGCACAAATCATTCTGCCGATCACGTCTCTGAGATTCGAGTCCGCTCCCCGACGACAAAGTTCGTTCAGGTCAGTACTTCGTTTTCCGTTTGTTCTTTATCAGAAAGAACCTATTTTGCAACACTAACACAGAAGGATTTTGACCGGAGCCCCGCTGCTCGGCATACACTTCAACTCGAGTGACACCTTTTACACGTATCTTTAGCGATAATTTTTAATCACGTTTTTTATTGTCACCTATTTAAGTCACATATAGAAATCATCATCTGTCGTTACAGGGATCGCAGACCAATGTTTTTTCAAAATAAAAAGATTTATCTGCAACTCTTTCATGTGGCGGTCGTTAATTATCGCTAAATATTATTGTCTTAAAAAACTTTCCTCCAAGATATACATGTGTTGAGCGACTTAATCCCTCCATCCCCCTAGTGCCATTTAATTTTTTATGAATTCATGTGATTAAATTCAAACACCTTGAACATTGACTTGAAGTCAAATAGGAAAAAAAACAAAAACAAAAATGGTGTTTACTTGTTAAATTTGTACATCCTGCGTCTTAAAAAATATTGATCGTATTATCTTTTTGAATTATCCTCAAAAAATTGATCACGAAAGATTTTGTAGACATTTTTTCAGCTTTAGCCTTTTTATAAATTTTTTTATTTAATTTTTCTCTCCACATTTAGTCATCCACTAACTCATTTTCTTTATTTTGACTCACTTGCTTCTTCCCCTCTCTCTCTCTTGGGGTAGGGTGAAAAACTCATAAAATATGACTCATATCTTTAATAAATATACAAGTCAAACATGATGGAATAATTTTAATCAGAGGAAATATTATTGAAAATCGTAACGAGCGACCAATAATTATAGAGCATTATTTTATCGCTCTAGTGTGCGACTCTCGCAACGCATTTCTGTCAGCACAGAAAGGAGTCCTTCCATAAACAGAAGAGGCTTTTCGCTTTATCCAGCATAAGACTAACGTAATTTCATCGTCTATGTCTTCCGTGCATTTCCAGAACGGAAGAAGCGAATGCTGCGACGTCATACTTGCGGGTGACATGGACGACATAGTGGAGATCAAATTTAGGGCTTGCAGGAAGTATGAGATGATTGCTTAATCACTTTGGATTTGTACTACGTATATTGGTTTTCCCGCTTTTAGATGATCCTCTGTTTCGATCTTCTGTTGGTGTTTTGCACGCCTTTGTCAAGCAACCCTTATTCGATCTGGTTTATGACATTTATCGAGCATTAAGTATCTTACTCAAGTGGCAAAAAATGATACACAAAACCCTTCGTTGACATATAAAATTGTTCGTATATTTCTGTGTATAAAGAGTACATAGGAGGCCTGTATATATAAATATTACAGTTGGCATAACAATAAATACAATGAGTACATTAAGGATTGATAAGATACAAGATTGATAAGACACTGAGCAAATTAAAGAGATTCCTTAATTTGTAGAGTTGACTGTAATATCACCCTTTAAACTCAAGGTGGTCGACCAGAGACCAAGTTGAGTTTGGAAATGGGGTGTAATAACTACTTTGCTGAGAAGGACTTTGTGGAAGACATCTACAAGTTAATCAGAGGAAGACACGCTAGTTTAAGGATACCACGAGCGAGATGTGTACGAGTGACATGACAATTAATCTCAAAGTGTTTTGTCCTCTCATGAAAAACATCATTACGGATAATCTGGATAGCGCTCAGACTATCATAATAAATAGGAGTAGTAAAGCCAAAAGGAACACACGTCTCCGAGTAGCCATCGCGACCAAACTAATTAGCGAGATGGTAAGTAGGTGAATTTCTCGAAAGATGTTGGCTTCCAAATTAACCTCTGTAAATGCTTTGTGTACCTTCTCAAACCTGGTGCAGATCACCCTACTAATGTTGTTGATGGTCTCTGGAAGATTTTATGTTCTCGAGACAGTTTTTCCAAATCACTAGGTTTTCAAGACAAGTCTGTTTGGACCTCGGACGACATATGGGTGCATTCTCGGTATCTTCGGCCTACAGTCTACTTATATAATGAGAACATAGCCCAACGTCGCTCGACCTCCCAAATGTGCAACATCGAGGATAAATAAGCTTTAACACGAATAAGGTCAATGAGTAATTGCCATGGGAAGAGACATCTTGAAAGGGAAGTAAGCTGAGATGCCGTAACGATTTCCAAACAATCGATTGGAATTTATCTCCCTTACGCCAAATCTGCAACCAATCGGATGAGACCATAACTCACCTCTTTTACCAAATCGAAAACTTGAAACTAGTAGAAGCAGATTCTATAGTATGTGAAGCTGCCTGTGAGTCTCTCTGTCCTCCTCGGTCTAGAAACTTCAGTATTTAATCAGAGCATAAAGCATCACCTATGTCATCTATCATAACTTTCAAAATAAAAGTACAGCTTCGAGTTGATCGTTGGTCAGAATTATCTTAAATAAAAAACAGACACATCTCCACCCTCTAGTCTAACTGTCCCATATAATACATATCTTGCTGCTTATGTTCCTGGAATTTTGATCAGAATAATTATGCAATAAATGCACTGCAATATAAATACATAAATGCATTATAAGATATTAAGTACGACGTCTCACAGTACCCTGTCAATACTTTGGACCGTGTGGCAGCGTACTATTACTTGCTAATTTTTCCAACCAAAATCTCTCCAACCAGAAATGCACGAACCCAGAAGCTAACACACACATATATCATGGACAAGGTTTACACTTGTGGACCCACTGGTAACATAGACCAAGAATTATGACCCAACACTTGATGCACAAACCCGCGTGAAGGATTTGTTTACCACTACAATGTTAAGTTTACATCAATTCACTCCCAAAGGATGATAAAAAGAGCCTACAAATATTAAAAGATTACCTATTTTCAAAAGTTCTTTTACTACATCTCTGTGTAATACCAATCTGACAGATAATGGGAACGAGTTTATAGTTTTTGTGAGAGAGAGAGAGAGAGAGAGAGAGAGAAGGGAAAATTTGATGATAGTCAGTTTGGCAAAGAGTTGTCAACACGAATCGAAATCAAGGAACCTAAGTATACTGAGGTGTATAACTACTTCTGGCAAATCAATCAACTTCAACAGGACCTATCGATATATATTTCGTCTCAACAAATAGGAAAAACCAATGCTCACTTTTTCAGAAGAACAAGATGACGCAGACTTATTCTACTTCTGGAGCCTTTTGAAGTCCTATCATACGAGCATAATCAACCCACCTGTTAAGTCATTTGAATGTTTAAGAAGGCACTAGTCATGGAAAACATATATTACGTGCACGAGCAGAGAGGAAAAGAATGAGAGGAACTCACAATAATGAACCCACGAATGTGTTGCCAGTGCGAACAGCAAAGCAAATTGCACTTAGAATGAGCTTGTGTTTGTGTAGCAAGGGTTCTAGGAGGCGTTGTTCAATAACACCAGCAAGTACTTGGTACCTAGTAAAACAAACCACATCTTTAGCAAACTGTTTTTGGACTACAAACTGTTCAGAGAGGAAATCCCACATTAAAGCACCTAGACAGTTGATTTGACTAATAACCGAGACATAGGGTTTTGATGTCAAATATACAAGATACATGAAGAAGGCAAGTACATTACCCTAATACCCTTAGATAAGACACATTATGTAGATGCAATTTTAAGCATACAACAAATTAAAGCAAAGGAAGTAGAACTATGAGCTAGGCCAGTTTAGGTGTTAACAAAGTGATGATGTTATGGTGACCCAGTACCACATACCGAAGGTTGCTAGAAACAGCCATGTAGACACCATAGGCAACACTCGTAGAAAATATAGGCACGTTCTCCACTTCATCTGCAGATGCGTTATCAACAGCCTTCCGAGCATTTATCAAAGCATTTGTAACAACTGTGCCAATCTGGAGATGATGTAATTCAAGTTATAACATGAAAACGAAAAATGGACTGAACACCTCTACCAAGTTTCTTTGTGAGAGAATCAAAAAATACAAAACAGTAACCATATATAACCTCTCGAATAATCGAGACAAATGCATGACCAACCAACCAATCGCTTTAAATAAAAGGACTTTAAAAATGTCAATTAACACCAAAAAAGCAGAAGGGATCTTATTATTTTATATTTTCTTTATAAGCTGTACTATCAATGATACTGATCCACTATGACATAATTGGCACAGTTTCCATTCGGGGAACGCCATGAACATCTGACCCTTTACAGATCCTGTATGGGAGAGAGCTTAGCCGTATGACTTTTCATTTCTAGTGACACCCCTGCCCCAGAACCTTGCTCCCGAATCTAGCACCTGCTCCCGCTCCCACCCCAAAACCCACTATAGCACTGACGCTCCTGCTCCGGGACCTCGTACCAGCTCCCGCCCACGCTTCATGCAACTAAGATCG
The DNA here is from genome assembly GCA_033070095.1 of Escallonia herrerae. Lineage (NCBI taxonomy): Eukaryota > Viridiplantae > Streptophyta > Magnoliopsida > Escalloniales > Escalloniaceae > Escallonia > Escallonia herrerae. Next base: position 128,008 of record JAVXUP010001518.1, read on the forward strand.
GGAGCCTCATGCAGTGGGCTGATCTTGTTTTAAAAGAATTTATTATCTGAAAGCTGCAGTCTACCCTTTAAAATATCATACACAACCTAGGTACCTACAAAATTGTGAGGTTCAACACCGAAAGGATATTTACAATAAACTACCTAATTTTTCATCAGGACGATGTTTTAATAAGCCATAATTATTTAGTTTCTAGCCCCACAATAATAATTAAGATAGCTCCTGAGATATTTTACATCTACAATGGTTTAAATTTAGATAAGGTACATCTAAATATCTTAAACAGCCAGTTAGCCCTTCGAATGGAGAAGTCTGACAAAAAGCAGCAGCCAAACCAGATGAAGCTTTGATATTTGTTTATGAAATGATATTATTAATTGTTTATTTAGTAGTATTAGTAGCAAATTACGAGTCGGGTAGGGCACAAGAATAGGAACGCCAAAAAAGTATCTTAGTTGGTATAAACAGAAGAAAGGCATTGTTAGGAGAGTCAAACAGCCGAAGCTCAACTAGGATCAATGTGGATTTGTGAGGCAAACATATGACATTTGTTGGCATTTAAAATCCATGCCCCCTATTAGATTAGAATATCGACCGACATTTTGATTCACAGTAAAGATTTGGCGAATGCAGGATAAAACTGTGGTCAGACAGGCACACCAGATTAAGGAACTTTTAAGGGGAGAATGAGATATTACCAGGGATGAACTTGTGCCAACTACAAAGAGTTTTGACCCATTTCGCTGCAAAAAAGGAGACGTGGATTAACAACTACTTTGTGAAATAATAGACAGTCATAAAACAAGTTGCACGTCAAGGAATGAACTTCTTACCACTATTGCACCAATCCTCTGTAAGAAGGAAAACGATGTTCCAGCCAAAGCAACCTATAAAAAGGATTAGAGACCACATGTTCATCTCACCTAATTGTCATAATATTACCCAGTAAAAGTGCCCAGTATAACGGCTTAAAATACCTGAAATGCATTATCAGGGCAGCTATAAAAGAACTTAGCAATAGCTCCAGCACTGGTTGCAATAGGAGGTCGGAGAGACACAGTAGGAGCAGGAAGCCATACAAGCATAAAATCTGCACATATGGCCATCACCTAACACGAAAAGTGATAAAAAAATCATCATTCAGCCATTTCCCCAACCCACTAGGGCTTAGGGACATGGATCCTATTCTTTCATTCGCGCCTATCCACGCATCAGCCAGAAAAGTGCTTAATATTGGGAAATGTAATGAATGAATAACCTATACACCATTGAGGTAAAAAACAAATATGGCAAACACAAGGACAGCATAATTAGAATCATCATACATTGTAAAAAAGCAAGCAAAGCATGTCCAACTCACAACACCCCACCCCCCCCCCCCCCCCAACCCACAAAGAAAAAGAAAAAAAAACCCAATATTCACCCCCTTAGCCAAACACGATAATAAAAGGCATATGTCAATTTAACGAAAGTAAGGAAAATCGATGAATTTAAGAAAAAGTTTTTTCCATAAATTCATCAACTTTTGCAATTCAATGCTTAAACATGCCCATCACAGTTCAAAATCTCTAGCTAGCATACATTTCATTAGGAGATAAACAAAAGCAATAAGATATGACAAAAAAAAATATAGGTATTTCATCAAATTATGCACCTCATTTCTTAAAAATACCCATTATGGTTTCAAAACCCGAGTTTGTATCTTACAAATCAAAAGTCCCTCCACAGGGAAAAAAATGAGATGAATAAGTATGCATGATTAATCAAACATAATTTGAAATAACTTGCCAAAATAAGATGTAGAATAGTGTTGCTTGGAAAGAATGGATACTTGTAAAAAAAAAGAATGTTGCTTCCTAAACTTTTTGAAGAAACGAAAACTGGAAAAGTCGGCAAGAAAAACTTCAAACTATCATCTAAAAAGTGGTGAAGTGCTCCTAACGATGATCAAAAAAATGCTTTTTAGATAAACTGAACATGCACATCCAAAGTGTAATTTACCATACCACATCTGCAAAAACAATTTCCAGCTCCTTGAAGAAATTTTCTCCTCGGCGTTGATACTCTGCAGCAGTCTGGAAAATAAATTAAACAAAAGACAATCATGTTGAAGTACAAACACCAGGATCACTTCAACATTTTTTTGCTTTCATCCCTTTTTTTAGTTGATAGGGAGCGCAACCTAGTAAAATGAATACAAAGTCAACTATGTAAACACGGCCAGAAGCTGCCCAGAAAAGATAAAAGGGCATCATGGCAGGTGAAAAATTTCTCCTAACCCCAGCAACAAATAGAAGCAAAAAAAGAAACCGTTGATTAGTTACAAAAAGGCAGCTCCATGCCCTGGAAAGCTCTTCAACAATGACAGACTAGATTAAAATCTCTCAATCACAAAGTAAAAGGCATGTTATTTGAAGGAAAAATTTGAACTTTCAGCCGTTGCCTATAACAGCTTTTCCATAGGTTCAACCGCAGGTACTGATGAGTTCATTGGAGCCTTCTAAGGCGAACAACAAACTCACCCATATCTGATGTGGGATATGGAATCCGGAATACAAAAGATGCCCCAGAACCATAGCTGTGATGCATAGATGTGTGATGTCTAAGACCCCAGGTTTGATGCCTTGGTTTTTTTTCCTATTCTCTCTTTGTTCCACTCCAGTGTCTACACCTTGAACGTCCAACCAAACATCTTTCAAAGTTAAATCAACCAGCCCTAAACTGCACCTCCCCTTGTCTTATTAATCCTCAAATCCTACACTCTACATATTCAAGACCTACAAAACTCTTCCTTCCCACTATGTCCTGTGCTAGACTTGGTACCAGAGCAAGAGTCAGCGCAAGAAAATGTATTTGCTCGATGATGACTTAGAGGAGGTACATTTTAGCAGCACTAAAGTTCAAAAGAAGATTGGAGACGCCCTAAATACTTCAACGGCTCGTAACCAGCGGAGATGAAACTAGAAAGCTTGTTATTATTGGTGGTTGTTAGATGACTGTTAAAAGCAACCACCGCGACCGCCTCAGCTTCCTAGTGAAGTGCATCCTTATCCTCACAAGGCGGCTTGGATCAATGGTACTAATATTCGGATAATGCAACCTTGTCTTGCTTCTCTATCTGCTGAAGATTATACTGATTCTATATGGTGCGACGTCCTATGAGCTTCATTCATATTGGTTGGCCATGCTTATAAGATCTAGATGTGAACCATTGGGGTAGAGAAAACACTTATACTTTCTACCCTAATCATCACGAGATTGTCTGGATGCATGCCTATGAGCTCATCAGTGATGAAAAAGTATGAAGAATAAAGGCTGAAGCACATTATTGAACAAGCTTCCACACAGGCAGAGTTACAAGTGAAGGAAGACATTCAAATTCAGTCCGAAGCGATGGCCGACCAGATTGTTGTTCATGAGGAATGTACTTCAAATCCAAATGAAAATAGAACAAAATAGCATGTCATCAGAACAAAAAACTCATGTTGGACGTAAATCAGCTACTCCAACAATTGATTTTGTAGTTCCAAAAAAGTCCAACCACTCACAGATGGGCAGTTTCCTCTTTTCACATCTTCTACTACAACTAAATAGAACAAGGTTGTTCGCTTGCAAGATATTCGTCAAAGCTGTGGTTCCAAGATCAAAACATTTCGAGTTGGATACCTAGTCATTTAAAAATCGAGGGTGAGTTCCCCCAATTGCACGCTTTGTACAGTATAGACCATGGGGTTCCTAACCTAATTTCTTTTAATTTTTTCAGCTGATGCTTCTTCATCCTCTCATAAAATGCAATTAACGGTTTCAAGACAACTATCAAAAATTGTAATTGGCCTTCAAACTTAAACACATACTTCTCTTTCTATCTTACATTGTACTCCACCATTAAAATCTCATTAAGGCTACACTGTCGCTTTTGATTGATATCCTCTTCTCAGGGCAGCACAATATTCAAAACATAGTTAGCCTTATCCTATCTCAGAAAGATTATCTTTTGCTTTTGTAAAATCAGTAATTAGGTTGAAGATTACACAAAATATAAAGGATTCTTACCTAAGAAGCAAGGGTGCGGGTGCGGATACGACACGGGTGCGGATACGCGGATACGGCATTTTTGAAAATTTTAGGATACGGATGCGGCGGGGATACGGCAAATATTATATATATTTTTTATATATATAATATATGATTTGAGAAGTTAATTACACAAAAACATTCCACATTCCACAATCCACATTATTCAAAGTCTCAGCGAAAACCAAGAACAAAAAAATATTGAAGACAGACAGAAAGGAAGTCGGAGACAGACGGACATACCTTCGAAGCAAAGCTGCCGGAGGTGAGTAGGGTGGTCGCGAGTGGTCGCCAGAGGTCCCCGATGGTCCCGGAGGTCGAGGGAGGTTTTCGGTGGTCGCAGCTGTTCGGCGGTGTCGTGGGTTGTCGCGGCTGTTCGGCGGTGTCGTGGGTGTCGCGGCTGTTTGGCGGTGTCGTGGGTGGTCTCGACTGTTCGGTGGGTGTCGTGGGAGATCGCCGGTGTCGAGGGAGGTCGCGGCGCTGCGATCTCTCTTTCTCTATCAGACGAGACCCGTGCCCTAATTTGGTAAGTATTGGTTATTTTATGTTTTCACCCCCAAAAAAATTAAGTTTTGTGTATCAACCCCCGAAATTATCTTCTGGATATTATGTTTTCAACCCCCGAAGTGTCGGATCCGCACCCGAACCGTATCCAAGCCGCACCCGAATTTCTGTAAAAGAAAAAATCATTGGAAATTAACGGGTGCGCACCCGACACGCACCCGAGGCGCACCCGTGTCTAATGCGCACCCGACCCCGATACCCCTTCCCTTTTGAAGCACCCGTGCTTCATAGATTCTTACATATACTCCATAGTCTAACGGAAAAAACATAAAGAAAAACAACTTCACAGCAAGTTCTGTTCCTTTCTACACCTACTCATCCAAAAAAATATTGCCCGCATTTACCTGAATTAGGTACTACTTTAAAACAAAATATGGATGTCCTCTTGTCAATACCCACTAAATATTCACTGCAAGTTAAGTTCCTTTCTATACCTACTCATCTGTAAAAAATTTCTCAAGGCCCACCTAAATTAGGTAGCTTAAAAAAAAAAAAAAGAATGCCCCCTTGCCTACACCCAATAAAGAAGAGAGAGAGACAGACAGAAAGACAGAGAGAGATGGTAACGTCAACTTGTCAACCCTTAGATTTGACCTTCACTTCTCACAGATCCATTACTTTTTAAGTCTAAGCTAGCTGGGACATCATACTGCATCCCTAGCATTGATTAGATCAATTAACCAACAAAATGGTCATCTTACCACATCTTTAAAGAACTCACATTTTTTTATCCTACTTGCCTTGTTCGTGCTTACCCTAATGTAACTATAACAAATTCCTGAACTTTCTCGTCCCTTCTAAAATATCTTAATGCCTCTTCTCCAATCCTAGCTCAAAATTTTTTACTTCCATCAAAAGCTAAATAAAACAAATGGTGCAACACCATTTGTTTTACTTAGCTTAATGCCTCTTCTCCAATCCTTGTAATGAATTTTCAATTGTTCATCTCACTATATTAGGGATCGCTTATGTGTTAGGTTATGAAAGCTATGCAATAGTGGTGAGTGAAACCTCCCATTACCTTTCAAGCTTGTCATTAAAACTTTGAAATAAAGATGCAGAATAACATTGGGATATCAAGTTGATCATATCACCCAAAACTCTGCTGCTAGCGAAGAGCTTAACCATACCAAGAGGAGAAAGATAGAGGTTCTTTATTCAACTTGTCAAGCCATGATGCAAATCTACTTGAATAGGGAACAGGCTTCTCCTAAAAACTAGCAGTGTCCTCTTTGTACTTGCCCTTGATTCAACTATAAACTGATTCTCGGGACTTCTTTGTTCCTCCAAAAAAGCTTGTTGCCGAACTGCCCAAACTGATTATCTCCAAGCCCTAGCTTAAAACATTATTTCTCCATCATTATGAAGCTTAATCAAATGCCTCAATACAATATTTAGAGCGACTCCAGAGTACAGACGCCACGTTTGTTTTACAAACAAGAACCATTTACTTCTTCTAGACACGAATCATGATCATCGACTACATAGCATGATTAAGATTCCAGCAAACAAATTCCCCTTTCAATAGATCACGATAGAAAAAGGAATCATCATTCAGCCGAAACTAGAATCCCAACTTAATGTATCACATCCCCAAGCATTCTAAACAGTGGGTCAAGATATTCTGAAACAACAAGACTATAATCACTCATTTAACATTTCCTGCTCCAAACCATTAATTTGAAGGATCAAGTAACCACAGCCAAAACCAGTTTACACAACATCGATAACGATGAGGCGCCTCCTCCAAGCATTTATAAAACAGCGAGTCCCAGTACTTTAAACTCCTAAGACTAGAACGAGTGTATTGACCTGAAGAATCAAGTATCACAATTAGCAGCATTATTCACGAAAATGATTGAAACAGATTACCTTAGTAAAGACTCCAACGCCGCACTCAATGCCGACCTTGGCTAAGAAAAGATCGTCAGCCAACAGCCGCTCCTTGAAACCTTGAAACTGCAGCAACCACCGGAAGATCGCCGATTTCTCCAAGTCCAAGTACTTCAACACAATCGACCCCGGTATTCTACCGGATTCAATCGCCGCAGCCAAGTCCTTCGGTAAGCTGTCCAGCGACCGCCCCAACTCCGCCAACGCCAAAATCGCCTCCGTCTTGTTCCTGTCACCTCCGCTGCCATCCCCGGCACCGCCTTCTCCGCCGCTATCTCCACCCCCGCCACCGCCGGAGTTGCTGTGGTTATCTCCGCCGCCTCCGGCAGTGGAGAATGCTAGCACGTGGCGGTTGCGGACGTGGTTGGTGCAGAAAGAGAGGCTTGCTTGGGCGGTGGTTCGGAGGGGTATGGTGAGCGATGAAAGCGAGGATGCGTAATGGGGGTTGAGTTTGGGAAGGTTTACGGAGCGTGATGTGGGGGTGAAGCTGGCGGCGGCGATCGACATTGCTCGGACAGGGTCTGAGAATACGGCGGCGCAATGTCTTCGCCTGACAGCTTTTTGCCTTCTGCTGAGGTTTTGTTGTTGTACGATGTGGACGCGTGATTTGTGTTTGTTTATGCGCGCTAGGAGGAGGGTGGGTGGGTGGGTGTTTTTGGGCGAGAAATGCAAAGCGCACATGAGGTGGGAAGGTGGGACTTGTTTGTTTGGGTACACACTTATGCTTTGAAGCAATAAAAAGTTGGTAGTTTTAGGTGGAAGAAGCGTGGGGCGGCGGGTCCTGGTGGCGTTATAACTTTCAACGGTTACTCATTCAATTTTATTTGAACTTTCTGTGGGCAATCCGGTAATTTGGGTGCTTTTCTAGTTTTTTTTGTTCGATTTTAAAAAATTAAAATTAATGTCTAGTATACAGTTTAGCTTCCTTTTTTCTTTTTTTTTCTTTTCCTTCAATCAGTCATTTAAACTAGTTATTAATTTAGGGCTCCAATTTTGAGTTCCCCCCCCCCCCCCCCCAAAAAAAAAGACAAAACAGACTTAACCACACTACAAGATAATCCACCATCACAACCATATCTAAACTAAACTCGCTATTGTTGAAAGCCCACTTGAGCTAAACCCGCTGTCCTCAACAACCCACCAATGTATGCCACCCACGGATTTGCGCCAAATCATGCGGTGGTCGCGACGTCATGGGGTGTCGATGAAGATTTGCTTGTAAATCGATTCATGGTGATAGCAAAGGGAGGGTGAACTGACTGTGGTGGAGTTGTGAATTTGATGGCGGTGGTCGGAGGTGTTCTTTGGAGAAGAAAATTAATAAGAAAAGAAAAAAATAAAGAGAAACTCAAGAACAAATACTTCTAATCACATGCAGATTTTTTACAAAAGATGGAAACAAACAGATAATTAAGTTCTTATTTTTTTTAAATTGAAAACGAAAATCACAAGGGTTTCAAACACATACCTTTTGTACATCATTGAAGAGAAATATATGGTACATTTTTAGGTGGTTTAAAATGAATCATGACTTGTTTACTGGAGTATTCAATTAGAAACTATTCTTTTGGATGTCTAAAAAATTAGGCTTAGTTGTATTTTGAATCTGTGTATTTTAAAACACCAAAGTTATAGCTAAAATCCTAAATTTTGCCTATTGTTTCGATCGATTGGAAAGGCAAGGGTACAACCTTTTGAGCGATAAAATCACTACAAGAAACAGTGTCTTTAGCGATCGCATTTAGCGACCGCCAAGGGAAGCGGTCGCTAAGTCATACTTTAGCGACCGCTATTGTTCACAGTCGCCAAGTATGGACAAAATCTGGTCCTGTCAAAGTCAAACTTTAGTGACCGTAGTTAGCGATCGGACTAACGGTCGCTAAATTCAAGGTATAAAATCCTAATCCCTAATCTTTCTCTCACATTTCTAGCTTGTTTGCGAATTTCTTTTAAGAGAGAAAGGGAAGGAAAAGAAAGGAAAATAACTCCTTTCCTCCATTTTCTCTAAATTGTAAGTTTTTTTAAGGAGAGAAAAGAAGAGAAAGGGAAGGAAAATTTGGGCCTCTTTTGTCTCTAAATCTTTCCTCCTAAAATTAGGAAGAAACAGAAAGAAATGAAACTCTCATAAGTAATATTTTTATAATGCACATACTACCCTTGAGACAATGAAGACTAAATTTTTAATGACTTTTAAGTTTTAGGGTTTCTTATAGGTACTTACCATTTTATTTACAATCAAATAATTGTTTTAGAAGTTAAGAGTTGACTCACAACTGATTATATTGCTTTTGGTGTGATATTAATTAAATTTGGATGTTGAGATGCTTGTGACTAACTCATGGCTATTTTTTTTTTAACATGGTGACATTAATCAGTTATGTAAGGCTTATGACATTAGTATGATATGTATTTTGTATGATTTATTGAAAACTAATTTGTTTCCCAACAAAATCATGTTTTTTTAGGATCATACATTCATAACTTTTGTTAGAATTATCAAAATATAGTATAAGTGTATATACGTAATTAGATGTCTTCTTTTTTTCTTTGATGCTGAACTTACAAACAAAAGAAAAGAACGATATTTTTTTTTCTTTCTTAAACTCACAAACAAAAGGAAGGATAATGGTCTTCCATTTCTTTTCTCTTCTCTTCCCTTCTCTTCTTTTCTTTTCTTTTTCTCTAATCTCAAAACTCGCAAACAGGCAATTCAGCCACAAGTCTGCGATAACGACTCTCTCTCTTCTTTTCACTCACAGTTTCACCCTCACAGCCTCACCCACTCTGGCCACTCCTAAATCGCAAACGGGCGACGTCGCGAGGGCCACAGTGGTTTGCAACGCCGACGTTGACTCTCTCTGATAGCAGCGGTTCTAGGGTTCTGACGACGATGGTGGAGACTAGAGTTCTGATGACCACCGACGGCCGACCACGTCTCTCTCTTTCTGATAACACCGTCGATGCCCACGATCTAGGGTTCTGATAGCATGGCTAGTGAACCAGCAATGGTGAGGTGAGCTCTTCTTCTATTCAAATATGGTGGCGACGGCAAAGAGAGGACTCCACCGGCGGTGAAGAACCCACTGCCGGCGATGACGACCAGTGACCCGTAACCGATCAATTAGTCATCTTCCTGAGGTATTTTTAGATTAATTGTTGATTTTCTTTCCCAATTGAGCACTGATCGATGATTTGAGGTTGTTAATTGAGCATTTGAGATGAGATATGTGACCTGATTTGATTTTCATAGTTAATTGCATATGAAGGTCAAATGATCGAATGAAATGAGATGTCTATGTTAAATGTTCAAGCTTGCTTGTGACTGCGTACATGAAATGGCAATGTTTGTGATTAAATGGTCAGGGAATTCACTTAAGTTTATCATGAAATGCACCAAAGCAATACTATTATACTAAGCAAAAAATTCCTTGCATCTTGTGATTATCTACCTTCATTGCCCTTGTTTAGGTGAAAATGACAATGTTTGTGATTAAATATTTACTGCCTTTGTTAGAGTTCAAGCAATCAATTAAACAAAAAAGTGATCGAGCAAATATAAAACTAAAATCAATAGGACAGAACAATACAAGACTTAAATATATTACTCTGTACTATAGTTTGACCTTGTTGCAGATTAGGTAATCCCAACAGTGATGGTACTCTCTGTTCCAGATTAGGCATTTTTTTATGTTTTTGTGATTTTTCTAATCATCTTGCAGATTAGGCTTAACTAATTGCAGACCATGAGGGGTTTTAACATCATGTTTCTAGATTCTGTGAATGCATGCAGAGTTGCGTTACAATTTCTATGGATGTTCAAGGAAGACAATTATTTTTGGTGCAAATCTTTTGCTTTTTGTTCAGGTTTTTGTGATCAAACATGGCAATGTGATAATTAATAGGAGTATAGTAGTACGTTCCTCATAGTATAGTAGTAAAAACCAATTCCTCATAGATAAGAAATTGGTTTCTTTGTTGAGTTCACTTGGGATTGTAGTTGGAATGAGTCCTTCAATTTTAGCAGTCACTCTACTTGCTTGGGGCAATTCAACAGGAGATTTGATAGGCAATGTGGCTTTGGCAATTCAACATCTTTTGTTCTTTTATTCATATATTTGATTTGATTTTAGTAATAGTTGAATTAGCTTCTCTAAGGACAAGGTATTATTACAATTGTATTGAATTATTTTTTGGCTTCATGCAGAGCGGTACTGTGCCTAATGCCTGTGATTAACAAGGCGTGAGGACATTGTTGGATCCAGCGTGCCTTCAACAAGGGATGAAGAAAATGTTGATGACAACATTGATGGGTGTGAAGACTAGTATGTTCTTGGTTGGTCCTACTGTAGTTGTTTAGCTCATGAACTACTTGACTTGTTTTTAAATTTTTGGTTCAAGACAATGTATATTTAATGGAGACTTGATGTTTTTATTTGTCACTTTGACGTGATTGTTAGTTCAATGAGTTTTGGAATGAATTATGTTTATAATTTGATGGTATAATACTTTGACGTGATTGTTAGTTAAATGAGTGTTAGAATGAATTATGCTTATAATAATTTGATAATATAACTATCAGGGATAGTAGGTTAAAATTCTGGTTTTAAAATACAGGTTATATGTCAATCGAGAGCACAGCTCTAGCAAACGCAAAATTCGGTCGCTAAATAGGTATAAACGGTTGCTAAATAAAACATTAAAATCACCTAAAAAAAATTATTTGCGGTCGCTAAATTTGGTCAACGCGGTCGCTAAATTTAGTGACCGTTTTGTTAATGCGGTCGCTAATATTTAGTGACCTAACCTATAGCGACGGATGCCGTCGCTAATCCACTTTAGTGACCGCAATTCATGTTTAGCCACCGCAGCCGGCAATGGCTAAAGCCACTGCTTCTTGTAGTGAATGGACCCTCTTCCATGCTCTTTTTCGTTGCCATTTTCTCATTTCTTGCTTTTGAGCTTTTCTTAGTTGGTTATTTTTTTCAAATTTAATTTTTGAAACACGAAATTGAATTAGGGATTCACTGACTTTTCAAATACATTATTAGAATTCACCCAATTAATTCTGAATTGTAATGGTACCCAAACAACATAGATGAAGTTTCATAATTTTCAACACGGTATTCAAAACATATTTTATTAATCTTGTAGTTTTCAGAATTATTATATATCTTAAAACGTCAATACATGTTTTTCAATTTTCTTAAAATACATTGTTTTTAAAAATTTCTGAAAAATAAATAACAAAGACAACAATAAACCAAAAGGAGCGTAAGGTTACTCTAGACACACCATTTTCAACAGAAATTCCATTCCCACAACTATGCTTAATTAGGTGTGGTGGGTGGCCCAGTGTGAGAGAAGGACTAACTTTCTAATCATATTCCCAGATCAATCAATTTTTGAATAATAAGACTCTCATCCGCTCACCATTTATTTATGTACAGATAGATTCTTGTTTTTCTATCATAATAATAATAATAATAATAAAAAATAATAACTTTGAGATAACCGTATCTAACTTTGATCTTACCGACAAGCGGTGAACGGGCTCCTCGACGCGTGACGGCCACCATCAGCTTTCGGTGATGGGGAGTATCGAAGCTTTAGTTGTCTTATGGATTGACTGCTGCAATGGGTTAATTGTTGTGGGAGTAATCTTTTTATTTATTTTGATTTTATGTCATTGGTTTTGTCTCGTGATCCTTTGGCTGCTCACGCGTCTTTTCTTTGGTTTTTTTAACTGTGATGATTACGAACCGGATAGTAGTATGTTTTTAAAATACGGGTTTCTTTTTTATCATAATTATTAATCGGGTAGTAGTGTGTTCTTAAAACATGGAAACGTTGAGAATTAGTAAGCAATGTCTTTCGAGGACGATAAAAGCGTGGACGCGGCATGGGAAGGGCCCAACCAGTAAAACCTCTAACTTGTCCAACTTTATTACTGTAGATGTATATTTGCTATGTGTCAAAGCTGAGTGCTCGGAACATGTCCACAATGCTTGAGTGTTTAGGGAATAAATCTATCAAAGTTGAGTGCTTGGGAAACATGTGCGGAATTGTCTAACTTATTTAATGTTTATTTTTGTCTTAGATCTCATAAAAGATAGGTTTTACCCTTTCGATGCATATTTGGAGTCGATTCCGCAATGTTTGGAGACGTTTGTAGATTTTTTTTAATGTTTATTTCTTATAGCAGGGTTATACATTTGAAGATTATTTATAAGTTGCTCTCTTGTTTATTTTCTCTCTCTCTCTATCTCCTTTTTTTTCCCCTACAACTCGATTTCCAGGCTTCTATCATCGACTTTGAGACTTCATTATGGTTTTCTATGTGATGATTTCTAATCAGTAGACTTAGATGGTTGTTGAGGTACTTAAAAATCAACTAAAGGAACTAATTAATCTGTAAAAATGAACAATTAGTGAGCAGTATGCATGTATCCAGCTGCGTCAACAGAAAGTTGTGTGGCCGACTAGGGCAGATAGTCCTCGAGTCATTGATGAGCTAGGTTGGAAGTGGGCAAGAGTTTTCCTGTATGGGTTGGGTTTTGGCTTACCCTTAAACATGTGGAGTCTGCTTAAGTTGTAATCCTACTAAAAAGTAAAAAATTAGTGGGTTTAGGCCGATGAAAAAAGAAAAACAATAAATTGTATGTGGGTATGCTCGTGGTTTCTGCGGCAGCTACAAACACCTTGAGTGCACAAAAAATTGATTCAGACGAAGGCAATAGATGAATACTTGAAACTATTTGTAGCGTATGACTAAGAAGAAATAGATTCGATATAATTGAAGCTACTTGAGAAGAATTTGGAAAAGAAGAAGAGAAGCTGTTATTAGAGAGGGAAGAGAGAGCAAAGATTGTAGAGAGAGAAAATGATTCTCAGTTGATTCATGCATGCAGAATACAAGTTCTTCTTCCCCCTTTAAAGGGAAGTTACAACTGAAATTCAAAATAGAAAACAAATAAATCGAGCTGTAATTTCAAATACAAAAAAGGTCACTAAAAACATTTAAACCCAAATTCAAACGATGAGCCCAAACAGTGCCGTCTTCACTTAAATGATTTAAATGGCCAAACGGTGCCGTCCCACTTAAAGGATTCTTGTGAGCTAAGCGGGGTCGTTCCTCAAGGCGTGAACTTATTCTTCAAGCAACGTCGTTCCTGATACCGCCAAAGTCTTCTTCTTGATTTTGATTTTGACTGGAGCTCTGCCATTTACTTCGTGAGCTGGAGCTGCTCCGGTGACTTCTTCCCGTGGCCTTCCTACAACTTATGTTCCATGTTGATCACCATGTGAGGTTGTGACATTCCCGTCCCCTTCAATTGACCCTTGTCCCCAAGGGTCAAAATTTGGGAATCTACTCTTGATGGCTTCCCAGTCCTCCCAGGTCTCATCCTCTTGGCTGGCATTGGACCATTTAACCAAAACCTGGATTACAGCCTGGTTATTTTGTTTAATCAACCGTCTGTCCAACACAGTTACTAGCTTCATCAAGAATCGTCCTTCATTGCCTAGATAGGGCAATTGAGTTAAAGGAACAACTTGAGAGCCTACTTTCTTCTTCAATAGAGAGACATGGAACACCGGATGTATTTTAGCTGTGGCTGGAAGTTTCAGCTTATAAGCAACCTTGCCAATTCTCTGAATCACTTGATAGGGCCCAAAAACTCTAGGGGAAAGCTTCATGTTTCTTCTGAAAGTTAGAGAAGTTTGTCTATATGGCTGCAGCCTTAGGTAGACCCAATCACCTTCTTTAAATTATCTCTCAGTGCGATGGAGATTTGCACATTGTTGCATTCTAGCCTGAGCTTGTGTCATGTTGTCTTTTAATATATTCATCACCTTACTTATTTCCTTCAAGTAATTGTCCCAATCTGCAATGTTAGTGGACTCTGGTGTGGCTAAGTTAAAAGCCTTGGGTTTGTTGCCATACACAGCCTCAAAGGGAGTCATTTTAATGGAGGCATGATAGCTAGTATTGTACCAGTGCTCAGCCATGGTCAACCATTTGGCCCAATTGTGGGGCCTATCACTACACATGCACTTGAGATAGTTCTCTAAACATTTGTTTACTCTCTCAGTCTGGTCCATCAGTTTCTGGATGATAAGAAGAACTGTAGGCCAGCTGAGGTCCCAACAATCTGAAGAGTTTAGTCCAGAAAGTTGATAAGAAGACCTTGTCTCTATCACTTGTAATGGAAGTAGGCATCCCATGTAGCTTGAAGACATTGTCTAGGAAGTGTTGAGCTACCACCTCTGATGTGAATGGGTGTGTCAAGCTGATAAAGTATGCATACTTGCTGAGTCTATCTACCACCACTAAGACTGTATCCTTCAATTGGGACTTGGGTAGGCCTTCCATAAAGTCCATAGTGAGGTGTGTCCATAGCTGTTCTGGGATTTCCAAAGGTTGTATGAGTCCAGGATAAGGCACATTTTCATGCTTGTGCTGTTGGCAGGCATGGCATTCACTAACCATTTTGTAGTTACCTGCATTTTCATGTTAGGCCAATTGAAAAACATACTAGCCCTTCTGTAGGTGTTCTGGATACCTGAATGGCCGCCAGTGCCTGAAGTGTGTAATTCCAGCAGTATTTGTGTTCTGAGTGAACCACTATCTCCTACATACACCTTGCCTTTGAACCTCAATATGCTCCCTTGGGAGGAATAAAATGAAGTTGCCATGGGGTCTATGACCAATTCTTGTATTGCCTTTTAAGCTGTTTCATCAGATTCCAAGCTATCTTGTAGCTCTTGTTGCCATAGAGGAATAATGGTGGTCATTGCATTACATTCTTCATGGTGTTGTTGTGGAATCCTTGGTAGTGCATCGGCCACCACATTGTCTTCACCCTTTTTATAATGCACTTCAAAGTCAAAACCAAGAAGTTTTGACAACAGTTTCTGTTGCAATAGGGAGGTAACCCTTTGTCCCAAGAGATACTTCAAGCTGCTATGATCAGTCATGACTATAAAATGGTTGTGGTTGAGGTAGGGACTCCACTTGGTCACAACATGTATTAGTGCCAACAGCTCCTTCTCATAAGTAGAAAGTCCAATGCTCTTGGTGCCTAGACCCTTGCTGATGTAAGCTAGGGGTTGCCCTGTTGCATGAGTACTGCTCCAATACCTACATCACAGGCATCAGTTTCAACTTCAAAAGGTAAGGTAAAGTTTGGTAAAGCCAAGACAGGGGTAGTTTCCATAACTTGTTTTAGTGTACTGAAGGCCTTTTCTGAGAGCTCATCCCAATGATATGCATCCTTCTTCAGAAGGCTGGTTAGAGGCTTGCTAATTACAATATATCCTTTGACAAACTTCCTATAGTAGCCAATTAGGCCTAGGAAGCCTCTCAAGTCATTGCCATTTCTTGGTATGGCCCAGTTGAGCATGGCTTCTACCTTGCTTGCATCAGCTGCCACTCCTTGATCATTGACTATATGCCAAAGATACTCAATTTGTCTCTGGCCAAAAGTGCACTTGCTTTTTTTGGCATAAAGAGAGTGTTGTCTTAGTAGCTGCAGTACTAACTTGAGATGTGAAATGTTTGCATGCACACTTTTTCTATACACCAAGATGTCATCAAAGAAGACTAATACAAATTTTCTCAAGTAAGGTTGAAATATGGTGTTCATCAAGCTTTGGAAAGTGGCTGGGGCATTGGTTAGCCCAAAGGGCATCACCAGAAACTTATAATGCCCTGTGTGAGTTCTGAAGGCAGTCTTGTGGGTGTCTTTGTCTACTGGCCAAATTTGATGGCAGCCACTCCTTAGGTCCAGTTTGGTGAAGATGGTGGACCATTGCAACTTATCTAATAAATCATCAATTACAGGGATATGATATCTATCCTTAATTGTCAATTTATTTAACTCCTTATAGTCTACACACATCCTCCAGCTTCCAACTTTTTTCTTAACTAAGAGAATTGGGGATGCAAAAGGGGAGTTACTTGGTTTGATGATACCCGACTGTAACAGTTCAACTATGATTTTCTCAATCTCATCCTTCTGAACATATGAAACTCTGTAGGGTCTTAGGTTGACAGGTTTAGCTCTTTTAATAAGATTGTATCTATAGATCATGGGTCATGTGTGGTGGTAGCCCCTTGGGTTCCTCAAACACATCAGAATATTCAATCAACAATTCTTGTATCTCCAAGGGATGAGTATCATCAACTGGTGGAATGCTCACAGCAAACACTTGGCCATAAAGTGCTCCTAGATTGCCTGTTATCAACTTATTCATGACTACTGCTGAGATCATCTTGAGAGTAGTCCCTTTGAACTCTACTCCTTTCAAGATAATTAGTTTGCCTTGGTGTTTGAATGAGATCTGGTTGCAATTGAATTTGAAGTTCACATTACCAAGCTGCCTTAACCACTGCATTCCCAACACACAATCACAGCCCCCTAGGGGCAAGATCCTCATATGTGAAACAAACTCCTAAGATCCCATTTCCCAGGTGAAATTCTTGCATACTGTGTCAGTGCTTAGCCTAGTCCCATCAGCCACTGCCACTGTTAAAGGTGTAGCACTCTCCATAATGCATCCCAACTTTTTATCTGACTAAGGATCCAAGAAATTATCAGTGGATCTTGTGTCAATCAATATACTAAATTTCATCCCCTTCACTTGCCCATGAATTCTTATGGTATGGTGGGTCTTATTACCAGCTAGAGCATGGACACTGATCTCATGTTCTAAATTGAGCTCAGGGGGTATGGTAGTGAGGGATTCCTCCATTTCTGTCACAACCACTTCTTCACTAGCTTCTATGACTTCTTCATCTTCAGCTATAATCATAAAAATTATCCTCATAGGACATACATTCTTGTGTCCTGGTTCAAACTTGGCTCCACACCTGAAGCATAGCCCTTGTGTGATCCTCCTTTGGTGCTGTTCTGTGGACAATTGGTTGGTTTTAGGAGGGGGTCTGGGAAGAGTAGGTAACAAGCCTTTTGTGAAGGGTTGAAGTTCATGTTTGAGGTGGGTTTGAATGGGAGTGCTTGTAGGGGTGTTGGTTTAAGTGGTGGAGGTTGCAAAGGGATTTTAGAAGAAAAATTTGTGGGGTTAGGTCCAGTAGATAGGGAAGTGATCTTGGTATAGTTGGGGTTTGGGTTTGGTGAAGTAAGGGATGACTGCAATGGTCTGTGTTGTCTGAATAAGTTTTGTATAGCTACTTCTTGTCTTCTAGCTATATGTATGGCCTTGGACAATGAGTCCACCTCAAATTGTTCCATTCTACTTCTGATTTTAGGTTTTAGTCCACCAATGAAGCTCACACAAAGGTAATTCTCATCAAGATAGTGAAACTCATGCACCACCAGTGCTCTCATTGACTCAAATCTATTGAAGTACTCATCAATTGAACCAGTCTGCACCAACTTGTTAAAGTCCCCCATCACACTGATTCCATTAGTTAATGAGAACCTCGCATACAAATCTTTGACAAACTGTTTCCATTTCACCTTGCATATTGGCTTAATGCAAGCTGCATACCAGCATTCTGCTTATGCATCAAAGTGAACTGATGCGTATGAGACTTTGTAGTCCTCATGAATTGGACAAAACTCAAAGTACTGTTCACATTTCCTAACCCATCCTCTAGGATTCACACCATCAGACCTAGGAAAATCCAGTTTAGGAAATTTTGGCAGGTTATTGTCCCTTGGGGGAGAAGCTGGGGGAGGATGAGTATTGTGATTATGAGTATACTCAATGCGCTGGTTTCTATGGCTAGGCTCTCCTTTTTCAAGGTTAATTCGTGGAGGTAGATCAAGCTTAGCATTAATTTGAGCCATGAAACTAACTAAATTTGAATTTAAGTTCAGTAAAACCTTGTTGCAATGTAGTTTGTCCTCTTTAAAGATCTCCTATAGTTGCTTCCACAGAATTCATCCTTATATCACTTGCCGCAAGCCTAGTCTCGATTGCATTTTGAATCTCTTGTAACTCAGCTTCAGCCATTTGATTACTCTTCACTGATCGAGGCATAGTAATAATAGACAACTACTTTGGAATTGGTGTGGTGGTTTCAACTCTTGCACAACTAATTAACTAGTCCAAGCCCCAATTAAAGAGCTCTGATACCAGTTGTAACGTATCCCAAAGGAGACGCTGCTTCCATAGCTGAGATGTTGGTGAATTTGACTAAGAAGAAATAGATTCGACATAATTGAAGCTGCTTGAG
Organism: Escallonia herrerae; assembly: GCA_033070095.1. Lineage (NCBI taxonomy): Eukaryota > Viridiplantae > Streptophyta > Magnoliopsida > Escalloniales > Escalloniaceae > Escallonia > Escallonia herrerae. The sequence continues at coordinate 146,738 of JAVXUP010001518.1, forward strand.
AAGAATTAGGAGAAGAAGAAGAGAAGCTGTTATTATAGAGGGAAGAGAGAGCATCAATTGTAGAGAGAGAGAAAATGATTTTCAGTTGATTCATGCATGCCGAATACAAGTTCTTCTTCCCCTTTAAAGGGAAGTTACAACTGAAATTCAAAATAGAAAACAAATAAATCGAGCGGTAATTTCAAATACAGAAAAGGTCACTAAAAACGTTTAAACCCAAATTCAAACGTTGAGCTCAAATGATGCCGTCTTCACTTATTAAGCTGAGTGGCCAAACGGTGCGTTCCCACTTAAAGGATTCTTGTGAGCTAAGCCGGGTCGTTCCTCAAGGCCCGAACTTCTTCTTCAAGCGGCGACGTTCCTGATACCGCCAAAGTCTGCTTCTTGATTTTGATTTTGACTTTGACTGGAGCTCTGCCATTTACTTCCTGAGCTGGAGTTGCTCCGGTGACTTCTTCCCGTGGCCTTCCTGCAGCTGCTGTTCCATGTTGATCACCATGTGAGGTTGTGACATTATTCATACACCTTAGAAGTTTATCATTCCTTTTGTTTTTTTATAATTCATGGACCTCATGAAATGCAATGTCTCTGGCAAACAAGAGTGGGGGTGCTCGTTTATATTCCCAGGTAAAACTTCTCTCTCTTTCTCTCTCAAGTAGCATATAAACATGAGATATGAAGAAGGGAACGGTGAGATAACACAATAACTTATGCAGCTGATTAGTACTCTTACAATTGTAAAGGCCTAAATGGCTTTTGTCAAGCAGGCGGAGCTAATGCATAAGCAACAGCTATCGGCCTTTGGCCTATTCTTGGGATAGACAACTAAAGAAACTCAGAGATCAACCAACAAACATCACCACAAACGCCAACAAGGGTTGGTTCAGCGGTCTCCAGGATCCCAATTCAGGTTTCCCACCTGGGTTCGAATCCTGCCCACCGTACTTGTTGGTGTCAAACTTACATCCTCACCCTGCATGTGCTCCACACACGGGTCCTTGTGAGCTTCGGCCCTGACATAGGTGCGGGAATCGAGGGCTCAGATGTATGTGGCGGCCTTGTAGGTCCCCAAGGCGCAATACTCTCTGCTGGTTAGATTAGAGCCTTACTGTCCAGCCTTTCTTGCACCAAAAACAAAATCACCACAAACAATCAACAAATTAAATGGAAGAAAATGAAAATTTGGACAAGGACAGTCTCATTTAATACATGGTAAAATCCTTGAACAGGAAGTGTCATCCAACATCCTTCTATCTAATCTTGTGCATATTGATGATACGGAAAAGTGTTCGATGCTACGAGGAGATGCCACAAATGATGCAGTCTAAGTCAGCTTCCAGGTAGGCAACGTGGGAGACAGCAAGGACGGCGTAAGGGCTGAGAGCAAGGCTCCCCAGATAGGCCGCGAAGGCTGGCAGTGCTACGCAGGCAAGGCAAAGACGAATGGGGCCGGCGACCGACAATCCTAGCTAGGGTCAGCGTCAGGGGTGCAGCGCCAAGAGTCCGATGTCGGGGGTCTGAATGTGTTCCTCTCTCTAGAATTCCAGAGAGAATGAGTTTTTAGAGAGAGAAAGTGAAAATGACAAATGAGAGAGTTCCCCCCTAAATGAAATCCAAGGTCCCCTATTTATAGGGAAAAGGTGCCGATGTCATCAATGTGTCATCAGCTGACACGTGTCACCCCCTGAGGGTGACACGTCACCAGGGGGATCCACAAATACCGGTTCTCCGTTGGACTGTCAGTTCCCAAATTCACGCTGCCCTGCCCTTGCAATGTCTCTCTACCTGTCTGAGGAGACTGATCATGCCGCGGTAGCATGGTCAGAGTAGCCCGTTGCCCCAGCCTCCAGTCCAAGCCCTTACTGAATCCCACAGGCCTGGCAGCGGTGGGGAAGACCCGACGCTTAGCTGCCAGGTGGACTAGGCAAGATGCCCTTCCGAAGACCTGCTCCCATCTCGGAGTGACCCGGGGGTCATAGTCCTTAGGGGTGCCGACGTGAGCCCCCAGTGCTAGAGCACGTAGGCCAGTCACGCAGGCACCCTGGCGGAGATAGTGTCCCGGAGGAGTCGCCTATCCCGCTGCGAAGGGTCCTCGTGCCGGAGCACGAAGCGAAGCCCCCCGGAATGAAGACGGCGATGACTTTCAGGTTGTGAGCCCATCCCGCAAGCATATAACATGATTATGGCGAATGGGCGCGGTGCCTACAGCACGAGACATTTGATTGTAGCGCATGGCCACTGCGACAACTGTCGCAAGACCATACCTGGTGCAGTGGGCACATATCATGGACGTGGCGCACGGGCATAGCGACGACTGTCACGGAGCAATATTTAGTGCCGGGGGCACGTATCATCAGCGGGGCGCAAGGGCGCGGCGAAGTGAGTGAGGTGCCGGGGGTACTGTAATGTGACAGAGAGCGCCAGGGGGCGCGACTGTATCTGTGAAGCGGCGCATGGGGGCGACGGAGTGCGGGCGACGAGGGTCGCAGAATAACTTCCTCCGAGCGACGGGGGTTGCGGAGTGATGTCCGAGCAACAGGGGTCGTTGCGTGGATGGCGCCCGACCGTGAGCGACGGTCGTCATGGCGACAGAGCGGCCACAAGCGACGGTCGTCGTGACTACGAGCGACGGTCATTGCGACGACGGAGCACGGCCGAGAGCGACGGTCGCCGCGACTACGGCGGAGCGCGGTCACGAGCGACGATCGTCGGTCGTCAAGGCAGGTGGCCGACCCTCGAGGGTGGCCGACCCCTTGGGGTGGCCGACCCCCAAGGGTGGCCGAGCCCCTCAAGGTGGCCGACCCCATAGGGTGGAAGGCACGCCGAGGTCGCTTCACGAGCAGTTCACGTGACTTGAGCATGCGTTGCTTTGACCGGCTCTCGAGCGTTGAAAAGTTGACCGCTGACTGAGTGATGTGTCGCACAAAGTGGGTCCCTTAGCGGGTCCTGGGGTACGACCAGAATAAGGTATGAACACATATTAAGTACGTCTATGGCAGATTTCACCCTACTCTGCACCATCCGTTGATCCTGCAAGAGAACTAGCTAGACGATTTTTTTTCCCTTTTTCTTAATAACCAGCTACATGTTCAACGGGAGGGACATCATCAGTTCATTTCTACCCAGTGGGAGTGAACCACAAAAAGAATAGAAGAAGGGAATGCAGTTTCTGATGACTATGACCATACTTAACAGGACTGGAGCAAAGATGCATGGAATAAGGGAACTTAAGAAATCTCTTCACTTCCAAACTTGAACTCAAAAGTTGGCTGGGACCTAAGAAATCTCTTCGTTCCACACAAATTACCTCTAACACTGCCTAAAAAATTAGTCATCACCTGCTTCGGCCACACTACCATCTTTGACCCAAACTTAAAATCAAGATCAATAAGAAAGCTACCTGAGAGAAAACGAGCCATCACCTTGGCGTTGTCGTCTGAAAGAGCAAATGGGTCTTGGAATATTTTCTGCATTACCGATTGTTTTCATTCCTTTGGCAGTAATATGTACACGGAAGGTACATCCAGAGATGAGAGAAAAACACGGAGAGATGCATGCCTAACTGTTACACTTTAAACTAACACTTTAAACATTTGAATTTGACTTTTGAATTCAAGAAGAGGATGTTGCGGCAGATTCATTTGGATAGAAGCTTATCCTTGGCAGGTTCACATGGTGCATTTGAATTTGACTTTTGAATCAAGGAGAAGATGATTTGCGGCAGATTCGTGTGGATGGAGGCTTATCCACGGCTGGTTCACATATGCATGGTGCAAATGTGTTGCTTGCATGGCAAGCTAACTATCCTTAACATCGTCGTCGTCAAACTTGCCGTCATTGCTGTGCGAACCCTAGATCTATCATCGTCGTCAGAACCTCATATTGCATCATCGTCGCTGTATTTTTAGATTTTATATGCAATATTCAGAATTATAAAAATTAACATAAAAGCATAAATTGTATATTGCTAATGCAAAATTTAGAATGCTTAAAGAGTTTAATTACTCACAATAAAAGTACCATAAAAGAAACCTAGATCACCGTCACTGCCGTAAAAAAAAGTGTAGATCTTTGCCGCCGTCACCGCAATCAAACAACAGATCGTTGCCGTTGAATTAGTAGATCGTAGCAGCCTATTTCTGCATAGTAGATTTCCGCTAGCAAGGTTGAATCAGAGAGAAGAGAGAAGGAAGATCGTCAAAGAGGAGAGAAGAGGGAAAAGAGCTTGGAGGACAAAGAATGGTTGAGTGTCGACTGTGAGTCGAGAGACAGAGTGACAAATATAGTGGCTTGTAATTGAAAGATGTTAGGCTTAAGAATTGAACAACGGACTTCGTAGTATATTTTTAATTTCTTAATATTGATTTTACATTTAATTCTAATTTATGTATGTTGTCCAATCAGCAGAATTATAATGTTCAATCAGACCCAAATTGTCATTTTTTAGAGTTGTCATATAAAAATTCTAATGACATAACAAGTTATGTTTTTCTCATCAATATTTACCAGTAGCACAACTTAAGTGGCGGCAATTATTATCATTTATTCAAATTGGATGCCGTTACCTAATTAAATGTAGTTTAGGACAATCACAAACTCTTAGAAAACTGTTTTGGTGGATGGTGGAGAAATAAAGAGAATAATCATTGCTAATTAAATGTCATTATACGGTAGTCATGTTGATTCCGTCCCATTTTATTTTTGTATGCATCGGTAGGTCATGTTGTATTGTAGTGTAAAAAGCACACGTAAAGCACCTCACTGCTCCAGTTCTCCTCCCCCCCCCCCCCCCCCCCGTCTCTCCACGCCGCTTCTAATCCATCCTCCCTCAGGTCAGTAATCTTGATCTCTCTCTTTCCTTCTCTCTTTGGGTGGCTGTGGTTTATGATTTCATATTTTGCGTGTTACGATTTCATGTATTATACATTAGAGTTAGGGCTTTTTAAATTCAGTGTCATGAGATTAGGGATTTTTGGTTCAAAAATTTTTGAGTTCAATTTTGGGATTGTTAAACAGCGGGTTTTCAAATGTGGGGGTTCGTAATTGGGGTTTAATTTTGTGATTTATCTTAGAACTTCTTTTTGTTTTAACGCAAATTGTCAGATAATTTCCTATACAAAAGTGCATGTGGTACGTATGGAACCAGAAGTGGTTAAAGCAGAGGAGACATCAAAGGAGAAGAGCTCAGATGCAACAGGTTTAACCTTTAATCGCTTTTTGTTTCTAAGCAGCATTTTCGGCTAGGAATGACAGTTTGGGTGATTAAAAATAGGTAATTTATTTCCCCTCAGATTTGCATTATCTTATCACTTAGAATCCTATGGTTTCTAATTTCTAATGCATCACATGACACCCTATTGTTTTATAATGCATCACATGACACCCTATTGTTTTACATTTGTTGCAATTGGACCCTAAATTGTCTCTTCCTTCAAATAAAAAAGGGTAAACAAGCCGTCCACATGGAGGGGCAAACTTGCTTTTCAAGACACACGCAGACACACCCACACCCCACAACACACCATAATCACCGCACTGCGTCCACCCACCCCTTCCCCTAAACACCCGCACCCACTATTTGCCCAAGATCCGTTGGTCAAAGATAATTACCACCCTCGCCCCAGCCCCAGTCCCCCAAACTGAACCACCACAGACAGCACGGTCCTTTAACCCCCATGTGCCACCCCCCAGGCTATATCACTACACACACACACTAATACACCACAGTTCCCCATCCCCCGTCAACCACTACCAGTGCGCACACACCCTGCAACACCACTCTGCACACATATACACATATCCTCATACACTGTCTGCCCCTCGCCACCCCATCCTTGTAATCGACCACTACGGTTCCCCTGCCCACCCCTGTCCTCGTTCCGTCCTTATCACCCACCACCCTATACACGCCGCATACACCCCACAAAAGGTTGCGCGCCCCCTCCCCCTCCCTTTCCTTCCTCATCCTCCATCAACCACAACCACAACCACGACCACATACCTCATATATTTAAGCGGCCGCAGCAGGTTTGGGTTAGGGTGTGAATTTGGGTTAAGGAGGAGGTTGTGGTGGTGGGTTATGGTCCGTTGGTGGTGGTTTTTAGTGGTTGTCTAGAAATGTTAGGGGTTTTGGGATTGTAGAGAATTGGTGTTAGGGATTTGTTTAATGAAAAATCTGGAAAGAGTAGGGCTAGTGGATGAGCAGGGCTAGTGGATGAGCAGATGGGGTGGGTGGTGGTTGGATTGGAGGGAGTGTAAGAAGACTAGTGTGCTTATAGATTTCGCCCTCTAAAACAATCATTTCCGGGACACAATATACATTTTTTCTAAACAGAAATACGATTTTGGATTCAACTGTAACAAATTTACAACGTCATAGAGTATTATTTGATACAATTGAAACCAAGAGTCTTAAGTGAGAAAACAATGCAAACCTCAAGGGGTTATTTGCAATTTACCCCTGTAAAATGGCTGATTTGCAAAAAAAAAAAAGAAAAAAATGCCTAAGGTTTTCTAGTTGTGGCATGTAAAACCCTTACCTTTCATTTTGGGCAACTAAAATGCTAGCTTTTCAGATTTTTGTTAGAAAATCGGTTTTTTATTATAATTTTGTTGATGAACGTGAATTTGTGCCATCCACTTGACTTGTTTGAAGGGCAACTTTTCCCTCCGATTTCTCTCTTATGGCCTTATCTTCTCTTCTGGATGCCGACTTTTTCAAACATAACCACCACCACAAACGATCACTTTTGCCACCCATAACCTCCAATTTTAAACCGTTGCCACCAAATCCACATCCACATTCTCTAACCACCCCCACCACAAACTGATCTGCTTCCCTCCAACCACTGTTGCCACAGGCACCTTAGCTCACGGGTGATTGCCTTATCGACCACCAACCATCACTTCGGTCAAAGGCTGATCGCCCACACACCCATCACTAACCAACCATCAGCTCAGCCGATGGCACATCGCCCACCAACCACTGATCAATAGAAAGCCGTCACAACTGCAACTATCACCTTAGCCGACGGCCAATCGCCCCATTAACCACCAAGTTGCCCCAACCACCAACATTGCCACAATCACCACCATCACCTGAACCACGACTGATCGCCCCACCAACCACCGATTTGCTTCCCTCCACCCACCAAAATCAGCACCGCTGTCTCCACCTACCAACCGGTCACCGTTCTCTACCTCGCCGATCACCACCTTAGATTGTCTCTGTGATCACCGCTCCAACCTGACAACGTGATTATCTATTACCACAACCACCGTTCTCACAATACCCATCACCATCAAAGCCACTGTAAGCACAAATACCCGCCGTTTTCACCCATCATAACTCCTTGAAATCACTATACAAGTTATCGTCATTTCTTCATGGTGGAGGTACCACCAGTGGGGTCAAAGTTGGCTCCGATAACATATCTCGACGGGGACGAGCTATCCATTTGCGACATCGTTGGTAGGCAGCAGGGGAGTTGGGGGGGTGTTTAAGTGGTAATGGTGGTTTATTACCTGTTGGTTTGCTGGAGGGGAAGGGTGGTGGTGATTTGTTAGTTCGGCCTTTGTGGTGCTGATTCAGTGGTGTTGGTGGCAGTGCTGTTATTGGTAAAGGAAGATGAAGAAAAGAAAAAGGTGATGCGGTGGTGGCTTGGTCGTGGTGCTTTTATTGGTAAAGGAAGAAGGAGAAACAAAAGAAAAAGAAGAAACATGTAAAAATTTTACATATGGCGCAATCGTGTTTTTACACAGATTTAAGCTTAGTTGCAGGAAACTCCTAATATGGTAACGTTTCTCTCTCAGAAACTCGTTTTTGCGATCCCAAGTTAGGAGCTCCATGAGATCTCGTCCCAAGCTAATATGGGAACTCGATCCCGTTAGCTGGATAGAGATGGATGGAATAAGTGAGAGAGTACCTGAAAATAAGCCCTTTTCAACTCAATTCCTTGTTTCTCTTTTCCTTCAAGCCTTAAAGCCTTCTTGTCTGTTGTTGCTGGATATGTAAACTATACTAAACAAATAATAATACTCTTTACGCATTAATTTATTCAAGCCGCTCCAACCTCAAATTCTTCTTGGTGCTTACGCTCCCTCGCCCCCATTCCCGCTCCCGCCCCCGCCGGGCCCCCGCTTTGTGTAATGAAGGATTTAAGTACTCTTGTGTTTATTTAGTGTTTTACTTAAATACATCTTTGAGAAGGTCACGTAGGTACCACGTGCAAACAACCATCCATAGATTCAAACGGTTAAACAATTTGGGTTCAATTGCTGAAAAGCTAGAACCTCAGCTTCCTAATTGCCCAAAATAAAAGGTCAGGTTTTTTCGCCATAAGTGGCAAAGCCTAGGGGGTTATTTGCAATTTAGCCTATCTAAATAGAATCAAGTTTGATGTTAACTTGCTTGCTTCCCAGTGATATGAGTGTGTAGCTTAAAGAACATGCAGGAACATAGCACACCTGGATTGCTGGATATTAAAAGTTTGCGTACTGTTCTTTCCCCATTTTTATACCTTTTTTCGCTGTGAACCTTCTCATATACAGGTTTGTCTTCACGAGAGACCTATTTGAGGAGCATCTTTGCGCCCATTCGTAATCAGTTGGGTCAGGAGTGTTGGGCTCTGAACGTGATAGACGTTATAGAAGCTGCTCATTTCTTGTTGTCTGGAGTGAGGTTGAGGCTATCACTTACATGTCTAACCGATGAAGTCAATTGTGGACGTGAGTTGCCGACTCCCTTTACGCTAAGCCCGGTGTTCACCTATATGATGAGGTATGGTCTTCCCTCTGAAGAGGACTACGCACGGTGCATGAGCGAATCACTTGCCCAGTCACGTGCCGCCCGTAGAGAAGCTATCATGAAGGCTAGGGTAATTTTCTGAACCATATTTCAATCTCCTCAAACATATTTTCTCTTACAAACTTTGTCAAAGGACATGGACGTATTCGTGTTCAGATTTAACTTTCTAATTCCACTCTACCAGAATGATGATATTCTGCTAAGAAGTAGATTAACTAATAAAATATCAGGAGTTACTAAAAGGTTAGAATGCGGTAGAGATGCGTGAAAGGGGGGGGGGGGGGGGGGAGATATAATCTAACCAAATACGTACGTAGAGTTTATGGAGGTGTACTAAGGGTTGGGAATTTTTGGGTTTGATAATTCGGGAGTACTTTTGGGCACTATTTCTGGCTGGTGGAGGATGAATTTTGGGTTTTAGGGTGCTAATGAGTGGTTTATTCTGGATGTTCCGTTGGTCTGTTTTTCGTTTTCCTATAGCTCTAGTTTCAGAGAGACTATTTTAGGGTTTGGGTGCAAAGTAGTATTAGTTCTGAGTTAACGAGTGCAGGCTGTGCCCCTTAGGAGATTGAGGGACATGATTTGAGACTTGGGGTACTCTACTTCTTTTAGTTGGTGGTGTATCTTGGCTAAATGAGTTGAGTCACTGCTTCTAAGCACATTATGGATGCCCAACTACTATCTTCTATGTTCAGATATGTCAAGTGACGGTATTACAAATTTCTTCTTAGCTCTTGTCTTGGGATGTCACGCGAATAATAGAGCTAAAAAATTGTATTTTTGGCACCATGACTATATTAGGACTTACCCTCCTGTTCTATATCTATTTGTTTGGGTCTCTTGGCCAGGTCCTATAAAATATTTGCATGCATTAGAAAAGGACGAGTTGCTATGAAGCACGGATACGGTTCCGGGTGCGGATATGCGGATACGTCATTTTTAAAAATTTTAGGATACGGGTGTGACGGGGATACGACAATATATATATGCATAATATTAAATTTCTAAACAAAACAGGGATCATTTAAATTTTAAGAAAGCACATATATAGTGTAATTTAATTTATCATGAGTTGTTATATACTTACATGTGACTGTTGGGAGCTATTATAATCATTGGGCTTGAAAATGCATAGACCGACTCACTGACTCACATGTATCTCTGCATGGGAGCTCTTAATATCGGTCATGTGGGCTTGCATGTGTGTAATTAGTGGGCTAGCATGCGATTATGGAGTGCCATGTCGCCAAAAAGGACCTGTGTGGGTCAGTCTAATAAATCCCAACCCAGCTTCACAAAAGAGAGAAGAATATTTTAATAGAAGAGAAGAGTATAAACTGCTCCAGTGCCGAGTGGCCTCGTGGAGGTCACGAGTGGTCCCAGTGGTTGCAGGTTGTTGCCGTTGTCGCAGGCTCTCTCTCTCTCTCTCTCTCATATATATATATATCAGTTCTGCCCTTCTCACAGATCAAGCCCTAGCCGTAAAGATCTGCCATTTATTAGGTTAGTATGATTTTATTATTTTGGATTTGACCCCAAACTTCTGTTTTTTTTATTTTTTGACCCCTGAAAATTCTTTTCAAAACTGTGTTTTTCACCCCATATGTATCGAATCCGCACTCATTCCTTATCTTACCCGCACCCGCTATTTAGGAAATAAAAAAAAATAGAAAATACTAGACATGCTCCCGACACGCATCCACCGCACCTGCACCTGACGCGAACCCGATGCGGTGCTTCACCTGTCTAGGCGCACCCATGCTTCATAGATGAGTTGTAAAAAGTTGCTGGTGGCTTTATGTACCATTCTTGCACTTTGGAGTGATCTCGTAGTAGACGTGGGCTTAATAGGTACCGAAGAACTTCTTACTCGTAATTTGTTCTTTCTCCCGCATATATCTTCTTTTTAATTCTTTTTTGGGGTCGCAAATTCGCCTTTTTATTTTCTTCTTTTTTTTTCGTTGGTGAGGTGGGGGTTTACGTATAGGAGTTTTGATCCCTTTGGCGCTTGTTTTAGCTGAAACGTGACAATAAACACATTTGAATCATGCCATCCTAAAATAGGGAAAAGGATGAATTGCGCATAAAACCTTAGTTCAGGGTCATATGCATCTTGAGATCTCACTTCCTTCACCTAGCACCCTAAACTCTTAGATTGTTTCTAATTTACCATCATAGGAAGAACTCCAATATTTATTTGAATGCGTCCAATTTTGGAGGGAAAATTGTAATTTTATTATGTTTTATCTGCAATTACTTTGAGCATTTGAGTCAACTCAGTAGCAACTCATTGCCTCACCTCACTAGCACTACCATATACGACATAACCACCATAAAATCCTACCTAAGCCAATTAAGATCTTGTTTCAACCCCGTCCATTCAACTTCTAAATTTCCAGTACCAGAATTTCCACTCCTTTCTCTGGGTTATCGGCAACACCATCTTAGGACACCACAAACCAAAAGTAGACAATAATAAAGAGACCAACAAAAGGACGAAGCACCTGATTCATAACACGCATAAAGGTACAGGTGCATTGGATAAATCAAAGTGCATCCCTAGCCACTCATAAAGACCTTAGCCTTCCACTTGTCACCCTCTTGAATATGGATCTGGTGGTACCCACTCAGTAGATCCAATTTAGTCAAAATCCGAGCCGTAATAAGCATATCTAACACTAGCATAGTAGTCGAGGTTTGCTTGGACAATAATAAATGGCCATAGAAAAACCTGAATTTTGGTTGATGAAGAATGATAAGACGCATATAGTTGATCTTAAAGACGCTTTTATTGTATTTTAGATTTACTTGCTTTTGTCGTATTTCAGGTGTACTTTGGTTTCAATATTTGTTTCTGAATACCAATTGCAATTCAATATAGGATACTTGTTTAACAACACTACAATCACAATGCAATGGTATATCATGGGTGTGGCTAAGTTAACTCTTTTTTTGGCAATGATAATCATTTGTAAGGAATTAAAAGATTTACTAAAGCATCTTTTTAGTGAAGATGCTTTAGTAACAGTTTTTAATATCTGAGAAATAAATGGGGGTGGAAAAAGAGAGTGCGAATTTAGCCACACGACCGGTAACATCCTCTTAAGAAGTTTGACAAAAAATACTTTTAGCATTAGAGGCTTTTTTCTAATTACGTTATGAAGAAATTTACTAGAAAATGGATAATACGATGTTATGATTAGTGATTACATGTTCAAGTCTTATAAAAGAACACCTTAAAATATGCATTTTTTCCCGAGTAATACTTTACAATTATAAGTTAACATCTTTTTTTTTTGTTTTGTTTTCCCAGCCATTTCCTTAAGAGCCTTATGCATATTTCCTTAAGAGCCTTATGCATAGTGAACCGAAATTTTAACGACAAATGATTGCTTGAAGATTTGTAGCATGCCGGTGAACGAACAAAATGACTTTGTACCGTTATATATGACTATTATATATGTACTTCTGACATTCTATAAACACCAGTCTTATACCGAAATTTTATCGACAAATGATCACTTGAAGATTTGTAGCAGGCAGGTAAAAGAACAAAATGACTTTGTAGTGTTATATATGGCTATTGTATATGTACTTCTGGCATTATAGAAACACCACTCTTATATTCTTATCTATGTGCACTTCTTAGTTGCCATATCCATTACTTAAGTTTTGTCCTCCCTCAGGATTTGACGTACCCATAAGCGAAAGGGCAAAAGCACAGCATTGATGATAACATTCTGAATCTTTAAAACTAAATCCAAAGTGATCCTTTTTTACTTTATTTATAAGGTATTTCCATAACACTAAAACAATGAAATGCCAAAATGGCCAAGCAATAATATATAAGGAAAAGTAATAGAACTTAAATAAACGATCGGATTGATAAGTATATTAACCAAGACGCTTTGAAGCCCAAAGCTTGAGGTCCAACTCCTATCCGCTGTTACATAGTACACAGTTTGCTTTGGTATGTGGTACAGGTACAGGTTCGCCCTCTTTTCCTTTTAGTATTGTCAATGAAAGTGTTACCTTGATTGTCTGCCGTTTGTTCGGTGCCTCTGCTCTGGTTCTTTCAGAGCAAAGATTAGAAATTCGTTTTGAACTTTTAGTTGCTTAAGAAGATCCTTTATCTGGTCCTTTCTCATTTTTGGGCCTGCCATCATTTTTCCCTATTTATACATGGAAGTAGACTCTGGCTTACTTGAGTTAATCAATCCCCATCCTTTTTTATTATTGACAATCAATCCATAAACTTTTGAATGTGTCCGAAGGTTGAAAAGTAGAAAAGGGGATAGTCTTATATACCTTACCATGATATCACAGAAATGTAGTGAAGTCGTAAGAGTATTATAGTCATTTTGATGATTTTGTTTAACTAATTTGAGACGAGTGTTAAGTGGTAAGTTTAGAGCTGATTATAGAGTCTAGTGTGCTGAGTGGCATAATTGGAACCTCATGTTGTTAAGCTCACATGACCCCATCCTATAAGCTTTATGCGCATCCAACCTTCGAAAAAGCTCCATCTCAAGTAGGTTTCTGTAGGCATTAGCATCAACATCTTGAATGGAGTTGATGCACAATAAGCTAAACCACAATGTTCTAGCGACTCGATCAAAATTCCAAGCTCGATGAAATATCCACACTTAATCTGGTAGCATGAGTTGTACCAACTCTTGGAACATTTGGAACCGTCATATTTATGGTTAAAAAGAAGCACAAAGAGAATTAATGTGATTAAGACATTTATGGGACAAGATAGGAAGTGCTCACAACATTATAACCTTCTAAGGAGTAAAACATAACTAACCATCTTAACAGAAGTAAAAGTTACTCACATGATAAAAGAGTTGGTGCTTATTGCTTCAATGGTTGGAATATCTACCAATGTACTTGTGATGTCTTGCCTATTACTTCTTATGCACTTAGCAAATTAATCTTCATTATTCTGAATCACCTTTATTGCTGTGCAGATAATTGAACTAAATTTATATCTTAGTGGTTATATCTATATATCTGAAACATAACAAAATATCAGTATCTCTATCATGCTCTCTCACTATCACCATTGTCTAAGGCTTCATTATTGTGATACTTTGTGTTGCAGAGAGAAAATAAATTTCCTTTCTACAAGATAACCAGCTTTAAAGTTCTAAGCGGTGCGGGTATGACTCAGGAGGAGATGCACAATGAGAGGAAGAAGGTGCTTCAACGACAACCAATTATTGTTTCGGTTGAAGCGGGTCAAAGCTTTGGGAGTTTCGTGGGAAAGGTAAGGATAATTTGTGTTGAGAATGAACTCTCCTAGAAGAGCAATACGGCTCAATCTTTAGCATTTGTCTAGGTAGCACAGACACACAGACACTGCAACCAACACTGACCGGGACACCGGACACCGTAATTTCCAAAAAAACTAGATTTTTTTGCACACCGAAGGACACCGCTGAATATTTTAATAAATTTTTGTTATATTTGTATGCGTATGTACTAATTATATGTAAGAAAAATAAATATCATTTGGAGCAGCTGAATTTAGTTCAAAATGGATGAGAAAGAAAGACAGTAATATGAAATAGTCTCGACAGTAATAATGAAGAAGGAAAAGAGACATGGGATCAAAGGCAGAAGGAAATGTCTAATATAGCCGGATCGGTCTATGAATGAGGTCGGAAATGTTGACTGAAATCCAGCGGGATCTTCCAATGAGAAGCTTGGTTGTCCGACTACTTCGTCTTCTTTTCTCTTGGTTTGGCAGACAACAACCACATATAAGAAGACTCAGAAGGTAAAAGGTTTGGGTCGATAGGGTTTGGCTCAATAGTACATTTCTAAAAAAGTCTCAGATTTGTCAATTATTATACACTGACCTCGAAATAAGTTATGAAATTTTATAGATATAATTAGTTAATGACCGCCTGTACTATACATGGTGTGCAATCCCCCCCCCCCCCCCTCCACTTCAAAATCAACCACTAAACCCCACAACACTTATGGAAATTGGGCACTTTAGGCGGAAACCGTTAAATTTAACTGCGCGTGATCAACACATGCGCTGACTAAAGATTTATTTTTGAAAATGACAATTTTGCTCATTCTTTTATCTCTTCTTCACTCCCACTCTCTCCCCTCCCCCCAGCAACTCTACGCACGCCCCTTCCCCACCCCACCCCACCCGTTAGATCAACCCCCCCACTCCCTTCCTCCCAACTCTCCACTCACACGTCCCCCCATTAGGCCACCCCCTCTTCCCCCTTCCTTCCAATTCTACACACACCCACAAATCAGCACACACCCAGCACCCCACTGTGCACACTCACACGACTCTACACAGACCCACAAATGCACACACGCACAAACACTGTGCGTCTGTGATTGTATAGTGTGTGTGTGTGTGTGTATGTGTGTGTGTTCGATGTGCAGTGGTGTGTGCGTGCAGGGTCTGTTCAGTGTGTGTGCAGTTGCTGTGTATTTTTTTTGTGTGTTTGGTACAATTGGTTTGTGTGTAGTCGGTGTCCGTGTGTGGGGGGTGTGAGAGCAGTTTGTAGGTGTTTGTTTGGGGGGGTGGGGGAGGGGAAACAATGGGGTTTGTGCGTGCATGTGTGTTGATTGTATATGACAACAGTGTGTTCGGTTTGTGTGTGTGTGTGTGTGTATGTGTGAGAGAGAGAGAGAGAGAGAGAGCAGTGTATGTGTGTGTTTGCAGTAGGTGCTTGTTTGTGTATGGGTTACGAGTGTGTATGTGTACGTTTGTGTGTGTATTGGTGTTCACTGTGCATGTGTGTGTGTACGTTTGTGTGTGTGTATGTGTGTTTATGTGGGATTGGGTAACAGTGTGAGGGGGAGAAAAAGAAATTGAAAGAATGGTTTTAAACTTAGATAGGGTAAGGAAATAAGGGTATTTTGGTCATTCATATTGAACCTGTCTAAAGTGCCCAATTTCGGAGGTTTAGTAGTTAAATATTGAAGTGGAGAGGAGGGGGGGAGCGCAACACCGTGTATAGTATAGGAAGTCATTAGCTAATTGTCCCGATTTTATATTTTGGCCCCTTGTAGACACTTTCTTCAAGAGGTGTCCAACACGGTGTTCGATAATTAAAAAATAAATAAACAATATTGAATACTGCGGAGAGGCATCAGACACGTGTCCGGAGGTGCCGGTGAGGTGTCGGTAGGTGTCTGACACCATACCTCGACCCCTACGAGATGTTGGTGCTTCCTAAACATTGGTAAACTATCACACGTCAGCTTCTTGCCCACATGATCTAGCCGTCATGACAGTTTGAGTAAATTAAGTCTCTAATGATCATCGACGTTGAATCACTATCATCTTCCTCCAAACTGACCGTCTTTTCTCTGTTTGGCATGTCTTGAGTCAAGCCTAAGTCGGTTTTGTCACGGAGCTGGTTCGTTTAGGAAAGGAAGAGAATGAAGACAATATTGCGGGAGGTTACTCTATTGTGCATCTTTGGTGTGTTTGGCCTGAAAAGAATAGTAGGGGTTTTGAAGTAAAAGAGTCTCCAATGTCTGAGCTTAAAGCTTCTGTCCTGAACACATTATTTTTGTGGTCTGAATTTAAGAGTAAAGGTTCAACGGATATGTTTTTTGTTTTGGACAGCTTTGGTAGTTGTTTAGCTATTTAAGTAGATTGATTTTGGGTTCGCCCGTTGGTGGCTTTGATTATACTGTTACTTCCCAAAAAGAAAATGATCTCCCTCAAAGCCAAATTCTTTTTGATTGGTTGGTTTATGGAATTAAAAACAAAAGTGATACAAATACTGGAGGGCATTCCCTGCACATCTAGCAGGACATGCCCTAGCTAGGAATCCAAAACAACACTAACAGCTGAATACACAAAATGAAACTAAAACCAAAGCGAAAACTTAAAAGTGTGTTTCCTTGTACATGAGATTAGGAAACTTCTCCAAACCAAAGCCATTAATGATGAACAATCATGAGGCCAAGAACATAGCAGAGAAACCACAGTTGAAACTTATAAAGTAAAGGCACCAAACATGCCAGTGATATACACCCGTCATCCACCTTCAACCTAACATATGTTCACATTCCCAGCAAACAGAATCATTCAGCATGCCATTCTTGATCTATCTTCCAAGAATTATCCCAATGATACCACTTTATGTCATTATCGCGTCTACTGCTTTGCTCCTAGTTACTCTGCTCAGATTATACCATCACAGGCTCCGTAGTGGATTTGGTTATGGCAAAAACCAACAGACGAAGACCAAATCGTTCAAGGATAATGGCTAAGCTAACTCTAGTTTTCACCAAGAAAACTAAGTGAAGATGACGAGGACATTTGAGTAATGGACAGCAAGAACTCAATACGACTGAGAGAAGAATAAGAGAAACCTCATTAAAGTATTATGCTCAAGCGATGCCGAATCACATACCCAACAACAACGGATAGAATAAAGGATATCAATCTACTAAGATATTTTCAAAAAGGCCAGAAGGAAGCTAGAACCAAACATTGAAAGTTCATTACCAAAGAAGCACCACAAGCTCCCATGGCTGTTGTAACCAGCACCACCGTCTATCACTATAGGCCGCTGAAAATACGTGGGATATACAAGCTAACAGGATAGGAAATAAGAAAACCAATTTGGAAAGGTAATTAGAGGAAAGGAAGATCCAGAAAATAAAAAAATAACACAGAGACCAAGCAACCTTAAACACCAAGCCACAAACTTAAGAGAATCAAGAGTGAAGTAAGCGAATGATCATTGCCAATCAAGTCCTTCTCTTACCCATCTGTTAATGCCAAGTCTATTAAGCCCCACGTTCGAGGCACATGGGGGCTTAAATGAGGGGCAAATTTTTCATCTGATGACTTTGAAAAAAAAATTCATTCATCTTTTCTTCTCTAGAAGCCACAACCGCTATGCAAAACACTGTCACCACCCCTGTACCTCTACCTCCTTTGCCACCACCACCATTTTATAGGCACCTACCAACTGGATATTTGCCACCCATCACCATCACTACCACCACCTCATCATACAATCACAACCAAGCCACCACCCACCCAAGCCCTCACCAGCCACTGTTGCCACCAAGCCATCTTATTTTATCACAACCGAGCCACCACCCCCCCAAAGCCCTTTTCACCCATCACCACCGTTCACTTGTTGTCATCCAAACACAAGCACACTACAATACCCAATAAATGGAGCTATAGAATCTCTCTCTGTATGCGTGCGGACGTATTTTTCGCTTTGCGTGTAGTTATTGCATTAAATCCTAAGTGGCAATTAGTGCTTGTGTATTTCACGGCACAATTTTGTTTGGTGGTGATGTGTGGGGAGGCCTTTTTCAGGACGGTGGCCTAATTTTGATGGGTCGAAGATGATGTGGTGGGAATGGAGATGGTTGGCAAGAATTTGCTTAGGAGCAGTAAGGCGTGAACCGGTTGGATCAGTTTTACATCGATTTATTGTGGTAGTGGCACTGGAGGTGGGTAGAGGTTAGTGTTGGTGCTATTGTGTAGTGGTGGTGAAGGTTAGTTAATTGGTGGTGGTGGCTGTAACCAATTGGTGGTGGTGGTGGTATTGAGTGGTTGGGGCCGAAAAGTGATTTAAAGGAAAAGGAGGTTCTTTTGGATTGGTTTACACATTTTTCCCTTCACTTAAAACGTGACAACGTAACCGGCTTGGTATTAATAAAAAGTTAGCAAAAGGACATCAATTGGTCTAATCGCCGAGTGCAATAACCATTTTTTGGCACAAATGCGAGTTTGGTGACCAAAGTGACACTTGGGGTACAGTGGTCATTCAGGTATTTAACTCAAGAATTAATCTAAATCCACTACAAATCAATTAAAGCTTCAGTAGTCATAACCAGCCAAGAGAGCCCACAAAAGAACCTATCTCCGAAAAGCAGTCCTAATCTGACAGGGGGACAGCTACATGCCACACACGAATGATACATGAAAGGAGATGCAAGAAGCTAATCCAAACTCCCTAAGGAGGAAGGAGAGGATTGAAAGATTGAAAAGAACTGAACCTCGAGGTGGAGAAATGGTAACGGATAAGCAGTTGAATTTACAAGGTAAGCAACCAACTGATGAAATACATAGGTAATTTTAAGGGTTTTGTAGAGACAAGGAGGAGCTTCTCACTCTATTGAGCCCTTGCGGAAAATTATCATTTGTAAACAACGTAAACACGTCTCATAGAACTAATTATAAAAGACTCGATCACAAACTTCTGCAAAACAACAAAAAAATTCACAAAGCAAGTGTGAATCCCAATTACAGTCACCGCAAACTTGATTGCACCAATTCTCAACCCTGAGAACCTCCAAATCGCAGTGAGCCGTAGGTATGCCAAGCTAAACACGTAGTTGCACGAATCTAGAACTCACAAAGAAGTATGAGACTCCCCCTAAAACCCCATTACATTTAAGATAGAGGGACATTGAATATCGTTGCGAATGCTAGATTTACCATCAATCTTGTAAGAGCATGCCCCAAGGACCACTATCAGATCTGAAATTGACCACTGTAGACGATACTAAACATAGATCTGACATGAAGCTCATCACAAGGGTGGAGAACTATTACGATGGGGATTGTTAAGACGCTGATGACGGTATTAGACATAGGGAGAAGGAGGGCGAGGAGGAAAGGTTTAGTCACCGCAAAATGAAATGAATCTGATTCATTTCATTTTTTTTTAATTTGTGGTCATTTATCGTGTCAAGTTATTTCGTGCTAAACTTCAACACGGGGTTGAATTTATTGGAGTTTTTGGCTATCATTTACACGTGATGGTTACCTTCTAACAGTGGATCAAAATATTCAGCAGCTCTTAGGTATACAAGGCCTAAACAAAGAATCAGATGCATGCTAATTGCCATGTTTGTTAAGAACTATTTGAGCGCATGTCTACTAGTGTGTTTATTGTCATGAGTCGTATTTTTTACTTTGTCCCAAGAAATGGATGGTTTGTGTCACTAATCTCCTTGTTAAAGCACAATCACGTACACTGTACAACTTACTTTTGTTCATTTTTTTAAAGGGTATTTATGATAAAGAACCGGAAGAAGATGCGGTAACTCATTTCATATGTGCGTTGGATGCCCATGACGATGACAACCCCCCCTCCTACACTGTCCGGAATTCCTATGGCAAGAGATGGGGTGATAAAGGATATGGCAGGATTGCCCAGTCATTAGTAGAGTGGATGGCTTACCCGGAGCTGGAGGTAAAGAAACCCTCTTTTTCTCCGTTTGTTTGAGCAAAGCAAAGTTGAATCTAAGATATGGAAGTGATCATTGCATGCAGCGACCTATCCCTCTTATTCCTCGACATACCGGTGAACCGTTTGTTGCGCCTCCAAAAGGTATTATTCTTGTCTTATCAACTGTTGTTTAGATGCGGACTTTAATATCTGTCGTGTCTACGTGCAGGTTCATTGAAGTGAAAGCGACGCAATCGACGCTAAACAACTTATGGTGTCTGAACAACTAATGTGGCGGTATATTTTTAGTAGATTCTTCATTGTTACCGGGCTAGGTTAGAACTAATTAAAGTGATCAGGAGTCTAATCAATGTTAACTTGGTTACAACCAAAATGTGGTCTCCGGTGGAGGGGACATCTATGTTTATCCATATCACTCTCTTCTAGCTCCACGTATTCTAGTCTAGGCTGCTTTTGTTATTGGCCCCATCAGTAAACATCCAAGTCCTTGCCTGGACTTTTCGAACCGTGCGTGAGCAATGTTGGAAACATACACGGCTGTGCCATATGCATCCGTGGTGGTAAATTGTACGGAGTAACGACTGCAGGCCAACAAGAGTAGGGTACAGTTGAATGGCCAAATGGATTAAACCTATCGAGCTTTCAAGTCTCATCCTATTTGTTTTGTTTTTCCTTTTTATTGATAACGAAAGCGCAACATTAGTGATCCTTGCGCAAAGGACAAGTGAGTGCTATCAAACACTTTCCATGTTTTAGGTTTAAAGTCGCATCGATTAGTACAGATGCAGGATGACGTTGATCATTGTGCTACGTTATGTACAACCTCTTCATTCCTTTTTTTTTTTAAATTATCGGCAATAAGATGAAAGGACGACACCAAAATAACTAATAGCAAGAAAAAGGCGATAAGATAAAGCCAACAAAGATAGAAGAAAACCCAACGAAAAGTCAACTTTAATCTCCCTTTCCCCAAACCCGTAGCCCGACTCCAACAAAACACATGTCCTGCCTCTGAGACATGTGTCATTGCGGTGAATCCATCCTTGTACAGCCACACCTATGTCCATCACAGAGCGTCACAAGCATCGGTTGCAGCGTCGGAGCCACTCCATTGCCAGTTCATAATCCTAGCACCACCTAAAACCAACAACGATCGGATTCTACCTCGAACAACCAGTCGTACCATATGACCACAACACCAATCCACATTGGACAACCACCAGCTACTTGCAGCTGACCATCACGGTCCTTTTCATTCGTCGCATCAACTTTAATCCAGCAGCCCCACAATAGGTAGGTACAACACCACCACCACCACCAAAATCGAATCTGCACCTCAACTCAGTATCTCCGCTGCTGCATACAGTTAAGGCCATCTGCCGCACCTCAACCACAAATCCCAATTGAAAAAACCGTAAAATCCCACGCCCACAAACTGCACAAACAAAGACGGGATTTATGCTACCGTGTCACCACCCATCGTGTAAAAACTGACGGTGGTCACAGAGGCCGAATTTGTAGAGAGAGAGAGAGAGAGTTTGTACAGAGAGGTTTTTTCCCCCTTGGATTGAGAGGGAGTTGATGTTGTGTAACCTCTCCCAATCTAAGCGTAATGGAAAGTAGTGTAATGCTTTATAAGGTACACCATTTTTTCCGCTATGCTCTAACTTTTAGGAGAAAATGTTTGGTGGTTCAAACGCTACGTCATCTGCTTCAGACTACTAGTAAAATTGTGCCAACTAAACAAGATTGGTAGCTTTGTGAGCCAAACGTCCATGGACAATGGATATTAAGCCTTGGCCGTTGTTTATGAAAGTTAGAAACTGGGGAGATTTTCAGAAAAGTTGGAATTGCCCACCCACCATTTTTCATTTGTTAAAATTTGAATCCATTGCATTTCTTTCTTCTTTCTTTTTCATCTCTCCGGGAGTATGCAGTGACGACCTCGGTCAAAGCTTATCTACACCTTTTCGTTTGCACCACCTATTTTTTACTGCATGCCTGAAGTTGTCTCTTTTCTCGTCACGTGGGGAAGGCAATATCGCGAGGATATGAGGACTTTGTGTGGGGTGGCAGGGCGGCTGATGGTGGAAGGCATTGAAGGCAGCATGGCTGGGTGGGGATTTTAGGCGATATGGGGACGGTGGACATCTTGTGAGGGGGGGTGGGTGGGCGAAACTGGGGGGGGGGGGTGGTGGTGGCTGGGTCTCTGTCGCTGTCGTGCATGAGTCTGTGTTTGTCGTGTGTGTGTGTGTGTGTGT
The DNA here is from genome assembly GCA_033070095.1 of Escallonia herrerae. NCBI lineage: Eukaryota > Viridiplantae > Streptophyta > Magnoliopsida > Escalloniales > Escalloniaceae > Escallonia > Escallonia herrerae. The sequence goes on from JAVXUP010001518.1 coordinate 169,027, forward strand.
TTTCGCTGGGTGTGTGGATAAGGATATGAGGGGCGGTGGATTGTTGCGTATGTGTGGATGGGGATTTGGACGGCCGTGGGGTTTGGGGGGGGGGGGGGGGGGGTGTCGTTGGGTGGGGTGAAACCAGTGGTGAGGTGTCTATGAGTGTCGTGTGGAGTCCGTGTGTTTGTTATGGCGTCAGACAAGTACCAAATATTTTCTCTTTAAGCAAACACTTACGTTGTCCTTGTTCTCTTCATAATACAGCATAGTCATTTGGGCAAGCCTGTATCTTTTCATATCCAAGTCCAAGCTTCCAAACCATTTGCTTTGCCCTGTAAAAGTTGCTTGGCAACTTCTTGTCTGGTGACTACATGTTTTCACAAATGAAAGAACACGATTAAAGCATGTTTTGCTTAGACGGGCAAAGTCTACCCTTGACCTGAGGGTGACCCGTCTAGGTCAAAACTGGGTTTGGGCATTCATTTTATCTATCCGTAAATTTGCAGGTACTTTTTATCTGTACTTGCACGAGTTGGGTAAGAGTTGGTCGAGCATGGGCATACTTACGGACAAATTATATTTAGTCTTTTAACTTATGATATCTTGGGTCATTTTTACTTTTTTCAGTCGGTTACATAGTAGCTTTAACACTCCAACACCAAGTACATTTGGGTGTGTGCGCGTGTTGTTTATTCTGTGTATAAATGTGTCTGTGTGTGCGCACGTCCGCATCATGCGTTGCTTCAATGTTTTGTTGTGCGTGAGTGTAGTCGTTCATTTTATGTGTGCGCGTGCATCTGTTGTATGTGCTATCGTGTTTGAGTGAATGATGTGCAAGGGTTAGTGCATGTGTGTGTATGTCGTGTTGTGTGATTGCGCGCGTGTGTGCATGTGTTAGTTAGAAAAAGGAAGTCAAGGCAGGAAAAAGGTGGAAAAAAAAAAAAGGTGAGGTAAACACTGGATTACCGCCGGGTATACCCAGCCTAAGGTGTGCTGTGCATGCGTCCAAGAAAATGCCATCCAAAGTCAATTTTTCCCCGTATGTACTTTCCAGACCCGTACTTGCAATAAGGTTACCCTCGGGTACCCATTTACGTGGTCTAGTTTCACTCGCACAATACTATATGCAATTCAGCAACTAAAATACAGCTGACAATGCAGTATGCTGTGTGCAACCCTCCCACACGGCGCACTTAACAACTTGTAAAACCTTCTAGCACCAGCATTGGGCAATTCTGCAGATGAACTCTCCGGCATCCAATTGAAGTTTGGGCCAGTACCATCTATATCATATTCAATTCTTATACCAGTTGGTTGGGTCGAGCGGAAACCTCAACATCATTTGCAGCCGGCGAGGGTTCTCTTGCCAGTTACTCTCCATGAGCAATCCACCTCTGTGACCTGCCGGTCCATCCAGCTATGCTCACCGACATTATATTTTACAGCAGCAAAGCAACTTCTTAAATTCTGGAAAAACCTACAAGGCCAAAGCACAAGGAGCATATATATATATATATAGGGGGCCGATCCACACCCACCGGTGGAGAAATAACAATTTCTCCACCGAACCGCGGGTAAGAGCAGCGGTTGGGAAAAAGTTGCACTGACACTGCATTAATGGCAAAAAAGGCATGAGAAAATGGTGAGAAAATGGCGAGAAAATGACGAGAAAATGGGGAAAAGGAGAAAAAGGACACCAACCGCATGAAGAAGCGGTTGGCATTAATACCCTGCCACGTGGCGTCCCCCACACCTGCCACGTGGCCCAACCCCATGGGGCCCTGCCACGTGGCGTCCCCTACCCTTGCCACGTGGCCCAACCGCGTATACAACCCGCCGTTGGGGCATGGACCCTGCCACGTGGCGTCCCCCCACCCATGCCACGTGCCCCAACCGCAGGTTATATACGCAGTTGGGGCGATTGCCCCTACCACGTGGCGTCCCCCACCCATGCCACGTGGCCCAACCGCGGGTTGTATACGCGGTTGGGGCGATGGCCCCTGCCACGTGGCGTCCCCCCACCCCTGCCACGTGGCCCAACCGCTTATACAACCCGCGGTTGGGGCACGTGGCGGCCCCTCCCCTTGCCACGTGGCCCAACCGCATAAACAACCCGCGGTTGGGGGCGATGGCCTTGCCACGTGGCGCCCCCCCGGGTGATGCCCCCCTCCCCCATGATGCCCCACGTGTTGTCCTTCTGCCAAATTTTTTGTTTTGCCGCAGCCTTTGACCGCTCAATCACGAGTTTTTTTTTCTGTCTTTTTTCTTCTCTCTTCCTCACTTTTCTCTCTTTATAATCCCCTCCCCCGAACCCTTCTTCTGCACTCTATCATCTTTACCAACTTCCTTCGTACTTCATATCTCACCTACATAATTTCCACAACAATACAAACCAAAAAAATTTACGCTAGAAGATCGGTGGATAACAGCTAGAAGATCGGTAGATTTTTCTTTAAATACATCAAGTCACAACAAGTAAGTATTTTGAATTTCCTTATAATTCAATGTTAGGTTTATACAAATCAGCGTATTACATTTATAGATTCCAAAATAGCAATTTTTTAGGGCGCCAAATATAGACAGTTTTTCACAAATTTATAAAAAATAGCTAGAGCTAGATTTTGGCAAAATGCAAAAAAGAGACCCTAGTTATTCTTAAAGGATCTGTCTCAGGTAAAAATTTTAGATTTTTCGAAAGACTGGAAAGGGGTTAACTGATACGGGGAACCTTGTAATTCTGCAGTGTATTTTAAAATATCAAGCTAGCGCGATTTCGCGCGAAAATTTTATGAGAACCCTAGGATGTTGGGAAGTTCCATTCCCCAGGAATTCGGGCCATTCCGAAGCCGTTACCTATTTTTTTGACCGAATGGCCCTTTAAGCGCTTGATCCGGAACCGGTTCGGGATTTTTGGGTGAAACCTCCGTAAAATACTTTTTAGGTCAAGAATGAATTCAGGGAGCCTAAAATAGCATTTCGAAGCACTTTTGATATTTTTCGATGCCAGGGGCATTTCGGTAATTCGTCGCCCCGAGAGGGGTATTTCGGTAATTTTACAGTGCTAAGTTTTTCGACGGACTTTTTAGTCCAGAAATGTAATTACAAAACTGAAATGTTGTTTTGAAGCTGATTTGGCGCGCTTAGGGGTGATAATGAATCCCCGGGGGCATTTCGATAATTTGTCGCTCAGCGAGGGTATTTTGATAACTGAACGTTGTAACACAACTGGAGGAAATAATTTTCAACACTATGTGTATTCCTAGGGTGTAACACTATGACTATGTGTGTTTAATGTGAATACGAAACGTAATTGTCGCTAAAGGTGAAAAATTAATTAGACAGGTTTTTCACAAATTTATAAAAAATAGCTAGAGCGTGATTTTGCCAAAGTGCAAAACAGAGACCCTAGGTATTTTTGAAAGATCTGTATCAGGTAAAAATTTCAGATTTTTCCAAAGACTGTAAAGGGGCTAGCTGATATGGGGAACCGTGTAACTTCGCAATCTAATTTAAAATACCAAGCTAGCGCGATTTCGTGCAAAACTTTTATGAGAACCCTAGGATGTTGGGAAGTTCCATTCCCCAGGAATTCGCGCCATTCCGAAGCCGTTAGCTATTTTTTTGGCCGAACGGGCCTTTAAGCGCTCGATCCGGACACCGGTTCGTGATTTTTGAGCGAAAGATCCGTAAAATACTTTTTAGATCAAGAATTAACTCAGGAGGCGTAAAATAGCATTTTAAGGCTATTTGATATTTTTCCTGATGCCAGGGGCATTTTGGTAATTTGCCACCCCGCGAGGGGTGTTTTGGTAATTTTCCCGCGCCAAGTTTTTCAAACGACTTTTTAGTCCAGAAATGTAAGTAAACCACCTGAAATGTTGTTTTGAAGCTGGTTCGGGGGCGTTGGGGTGATAGTGAACCCCCAGGGGCATTTCGGTAATTTACCGCTCTTCGGGGGCTATTTTGCTAGGAAGGATCCAGCTTAAAATTCATACCTTAAAATAACTTTTAGTTCAGGAAAGGGTGTGAGACACCCGAAAACTTATTTTGTTCCGGATGTTCTGAACCTTGTGACGCACCGGCGATGACTGCCAGGGGGTATTTTGCATAAGTAGCGGGTGTTTTGGTAACTTTCCCCCTTTAAAATTTTTCCTGATATATTTGGTATATAATTGACGTGACCCATTTAAAAACTTGACTTTAAAGCGGTTTTGAGGTGTTGGGGGTGTAGGGGCCATCGGGGGGTATATTGCTATATAACCACGTTGGCGCTAAATTCAGTGGGAACTAGCGTAATTAAGCGTTCGGAGTGGTGGGAAGTGAGGATTTGTTTTAATACATTGAAATAATGACTATTGCTAATGTGTTGGTAAGCTAGGTTAAAGATCCAGTTATAGTTTTGGAATGTAAATATTATGGACGCTAAGTTGGTTTATAATTATATTTTGTTCTTAGAGGTATGAATTTCAGCCGTGGACCTCATGATACATCAATCCTATACGATGACGATGACCACGTCGCGAGGCACGTATTTGACGGTGTCGATAGGGGTGTTTTGGAAACAATTCAAAGCACAAGGCACCTTGAAGAGTGGGTACTAAACGAGGAACAAATACAGCTATTACACCGTCAAAATTTAACCATGTTCACCGATTGCGGGAAATGGTCTCGACACGACGATTGCCTTATATCCGCTCTAGTTGAACGATGGAGGAGCGAGACGAACTCATTTCACTTCCGGTTTGGTGAAATGACTGTTACGTTAGAGGACGTCGGATATATTTTAAGCTTAACATGTATCCCACTCATTTTGTGGAATTAACGGTGAGAGAATTCACAGAATGGAGGCGAGGGGGCGGCATGAGTAAGTGGGAACCAGGTCGAAACGTGTTAGGCATGATGAACGCAGACTATTAATGTCCCGCTGCTGATGCGAACCTTATCATGATACCTTGTCATCATGCAAACCACTGGTTCCTATTAGTTCTCCATCCAGCGTTCAGAACAGTTCACATATACGATAGCCTAAGGGAGGACGAGCCTGGACAGCTGCTGGCACAGATGTACAACGAGTACATCACTTTAGTGGTTAGTTTTTATTTTTTGACCTTGGCTCATAGTATATTGTTCTTGTTTCATAGGCTTGATTCTCGTTTTTATTGTTGGATGCAGACTACTGTCCTCTCGCTAGCGTGCGAACGGCCACAGGGGGACCCTTGGACGGTCGTGATGATAAAGGACCGACCAAAGCAATATAACGGTCACGATTGCGGGATTTACGTCCTCAAGTACATGGACTACATTGCTCGCTCGGAAGTGCTCAAACACTCCTCGTGGACTAGGAATGATGCCTTGATGTTTAGGTATAGGATAGCCTGGGAGCTGAAAAAGAATGAAGCTAGACGCCTTCATTACCATTATCCTGACGTGCGTGGCTAGCTGCTGTGATGTTACAAAAAACTATACCAAAAAGAAATGTACATAATTTTTCGCATGCTAGGAATTTGGCGCTAAAATGTGCGCGAATATACCTTTCATATGACGCATTCGAAAAAATTACGCGTCTCGTTTTTCGCCGAAATTCATAGAAATTGGCTAACTAGCGTGCATGGGGTGCAATGAGAGAAAAAAAAGTGACAAAAAAAATTGTAACTTTTTTCGGAAGCTATCAATTGGGCCTTAAAGTGTGGCCGAATAGGCCCTTCCTAGGAAAACCCAAAAAATAATGTGTCCCGTTTTTTGCCGAAATTCTTACAAATGGGCTAACTAGCGTGCCTAAGGTGCAATGAGCGAAAAAAAAGTGACAAAAAAAATTACAACTTTTTTCGAAAGCTATCAATTGGGGCCTAAAGTGTGCCCGAATAGGCCCTTCCTAGGAAAACCCAAAAAATAATGTGTCTCGTTTTTCGCCGAAATTCTTACAAATGGGCTAACTAGCGTGCCTGAGGTGCAATGAGCGAAAAAAACGTGACAAAAAAAATTACAACTTTTTTCGGAAACGGGATTTTAAGCTTCCTGAATTCATTCTTTAAAATAACTTTTCAGGTGTCTCACACCCTTTCATGAACTAAAAGTTATTTTAAGCACAAATTTGTATAATGTAAAATTAGCAAAATAGCCCCCGATGAGCGGCAAATTACCGAAATTCCCCCGGGGGTTCATTATCACTCCAACGCCCCATATGGCGGCTACACCATCGACAGTCTCAAAACCGCTTTGCTTACTACTTTTTAAATGTATCACATCAATTATATACCAAATATTTCCTCCGAAGATTTTAAAGGGGATGCGTTAACAAAAATTACCCCGCTACGTATGCAAAACACCCCCTGGCAGCCATCGCCCCAACAAACATCTCAGAAGAACTGGAACAAAATAACTTTCCGGGTGTCTTACACCCCTATCCTATAACTAAAAATCATTCGGAAAATTTTTCAAGCTGGTTCAGTTAGCAAAATAGCCCCCGTCATTGCGGGCAAATTACCGAAATGCCCCCGGGGGTTCATTGTCACCCTAACGCCCATCAAACCAGCTTCAAAATAACCTTTCAGATGTTTTACTTACATTTCTGGACTAAAAAACTTGACACCGTAAAATTAGCAAAACACCCCTCGCGGGGTGGCAAATTACCAAAATGCCCCTGGCATCAGAACGATCTCAAAAGTGCATTGAAATGTTATTTTAAGCTTCCTGAATTCATTCTTGATCTAAAAAGTATTCTACGGACTTTTTGCCCAAAAATCCCGAACCGGTGTCCGAATCGAGCGCTTAAAAGCCCGTTCGGCCAAAAAATTAGCTAACGGCTTCGGAATGGCCCGAATTCCTTGGGAATGGAACTTCCCAACACCCTAGGGTTCTCATAAAAGTTTCGCGCGAAATTGCGCTGGCTTGATATTTTAAATTACACTGCAAAGTTACAAGGATCCCCGTATCAGTTAACCCCTTTGCCCCGCTACGTATGCAAAACACCCCCTGACAGCCATCGCCCCAACAAACATCTCAGAACAACTGGAACAAAATAACTTTCCGGGTGTCTTACACCCCTATCCTATAACTAAAAATCATTCAGGAAATTTTTCAAGCTGGTTCAGTTAGCAAAATAGCCCCCGATGAGCGGCTAATTACCGAAATGCCCCCGGGGGTTCATTGTCACCCTAACGCCCGTCAAACCATCTTCAAAACAACCTTTCAGATGTTTTACTTACATTTCTGGACTGAAAAACTTGACACCATAAAATTACCAAAACACCCCTCGCGGGGTGGCAAATTACCAAAATGCCCCCTGGCATGAGAAAATATCAAAAGTGCTTTAAAAAGCTATTTTAAAGCTTCCTGAGTTCATTCTTGATCTAAAAAGTATTTTACGGATTTTTCGCCTAAAAATCCCGAACCGGTGTCCGGATCGAGCGCTTAAAAGCCCGTTCGGCCAAAAAATTAGCTAACGGCTTCGGAATGGCCCGAATTCCTTGGGAATGGAACTTCCCAACATCCTAGGGTTCTCATAAAAGTTTCGCGCGAAATCGCGCTGGCCTGATATTTTAAATTACACTGCAAAGTTACAAGGTTGCGCGTATCAGTTAACCCTTTTCCAGTCTTTGAAAAAATCTGAAATTTTTACCTGATACAGATCTTTTGAAAATAACTAGGGTCTTTGTTTCGCACTTTGGCAAAATCTATCTCTAGCTATTTTTTATAAATTCATGAAAAATTCTATAATAATAATAAAAAGGACATGAAAGGATATTATAATAATAATAAAAAGGACATGAAGGAAAATGGAGAAAACCCAACCGCCACACTTAGTGGCGGTTGGTATCATTGCAAATTTATTTTGTTTTTGTCGCTAAATGTGAAAACTTAATTAGACAGTTTTTAACAAATTTATAAAAAATAGCTAGAGCTAGATTTAGCCAAATTTCAAAAAAGAGACTATAGTTATTTTTAAAAGATCTATATTAGGGAAAAATTTCAGATTTTTCCAAAAACTGGAAAGGGGTTAACTGAAACGGGGAACCTTGTAACTTTGCAGTATAATTTAAAATATCAAGCTAGCGCGATTTCGTGCGAAACTTTTATGAGAACCCTAGGACATTGGGAAATTTCATTTTCCAGGATTTTGGACCATTCTGAAATTTTTAGCTAATTTTTTGGCCAAACGGTGCAATTTTTTGGGAAATAGACCTAAAAAAATTAGCCCGTTGGGCCAAACAATTAGCTAACGACTTCAGAATGGCCCGAAATCCTGGAAAATAGAACTTCCTAACATCCTAGGGTTCTCATAAAAGTTTCGCACGAAACCGCCCTAGCTTGATATTTTAAATTATACTGCAAAGTTACAAGGTTCCCCATTTCAGTTAACCCCTTTTCAGTTTTTGGAAAAATCTGAAATTTTTCCCTAATATAGATCTTTTAAAAATAACTATGGTCTCTTTTTTTCAATTTGGCAAGATCTAGCTCTAGCTATTTTTTATAAATTCGTGAAAAACTGTCTAATTAAGTTTTCACTTTTAGCGACCAGAAATTTTTTTTTTGCAATGATACCAACCGCCACTAAGTGTGGCGGTTGGGGTTTTCTCCATTGTCCTTCATGTCCTTTTTATTATTATTATAATATATATATATATGTGTCCTTTAAATGTCATTTTTATTATTATTATAATATATATGTGTCCTTTTTTTTAAAAAAATGCAACTTGGCAAATAATTCCCAACCGCATGTAGGGGTTGCGGTTGGGCATTAATGCCAACCGCAACTCCCACACGCGGTTGGGCATTATGCCCATTTTCTCGCGAGATTTTCATTTTCTCGCGATATTTTGGTGAATTTCTCGTGCCATTTTGGTCTTTTTTGTCTTTTTCGTCCTTTTTCCCGTCCACGTGGCCAACCGCTGCTCTTACCTGCGGTTCGGTGGAAAAATTGTTATTTTCCCACAGGTAGATGTGGATCGGCCCCCTATATATATATATATATATATATATATATATATATATATATATATATATATATATATATATATATATATCATATTTTGAATATAAATCTTCCATCTTTCGGTATATCACGTTTAAAATGAGCCACATTTTATTATGTAGACCAACCTAAAAACTAATTTATCAACTATGGTCGATAGACGTATTCGAAAATGTTGCAACTATTATTTTCGTACAGGATCATTCACTCACTCCTGACTATGCTCTGTCCCTGACGCTTTTTGGGCTTACGAGGTAGAGTTAGGAGTTGGTGCAACGACCCTTACTAGCTAGGTTATGAAGGGACAACGAAACCTTAAAAACTCTGCATTTAATCACCAATATGCACCCAGATTTCAAAAACGCACTTAATATACCTATGATCATGGTTTTAAATCGCCTTCGTTAAAACAATAATTTGTTGAGTGGTGTACTTTACCTTTACTACCAGCTGCTTGAACCCTAATAAAAGCAGTAGCTAAGGTTAACCGGCCTTGCTCGTATAAAAAATATGTATTCGGGAGAAGCCATGAAGCAAAGGGGGATTCTTTTTTTTTTCCAATTAAAAAGATGACTATGAGAATATTTTCATTTTGAAAAAATGTTTGTGCAGAAGAGTCCTCTTGTTTTCAATAGCCATTGAAACATATTAGTAATTCTATACATTGAAACATATAAGTAATATAAGGTTTTCTTAAAAATTTTAGATTAAAATAACTTGATTTGCATTACTAAATAAATCGAGAATTCCTTTTCACCGATACACTATAATTTAACATCCTTCGCGGAGATAGAAAATTCTAAAAAATTTCCACAATGTAGATCTTGTAAAAATAGGATTAGTCTTCTTTTTTTTTGTACTTTATCAGATTCTGATCTGAATCATTTATAAAGATTCATCCAAAAAATGTCTAACCCTAACCCATTTTTAGTGACAATTATCACTATTCACATTAAAACCCACACTATTGCACTAAGATTACACACAATTTCTTCTACCTCTCCACTGCCTAGAGAGACCCACACCTAAGACTCCTCATACACTAATTCACCACCAAAACACATACTAAAACACTTAAAACATACTACTACACTCGCAACCCACACATTAACACACTTATATACACAAATAACACACACATACAATTGAAAAATGTTCCAAAATAGTAAATACCGGTCTGAATCCATATTTATTATTTTTGTGAAATATCATACGATTACACATGATATTTGAACATAATATAAAAGAACGATCAGATGATTCTCTTTTAGTAATTATTGTACTATTATGTGATTGAGTAAATGATATGTCAAATGGATAAAACCTTTTGTTCACGTCTAGTTTATCGTATAGACTATGATAGATTGAAAAGTTCTATATGTTCACTTATTTTATCTTTTTTGTTTTGTAGAATGTTGATTGAGTTCTACTTTTATAATATATTCAGGTGATTATAGTAGTACTTAAGTTTTAATAATTTCATTTGTTGATTAAGAGTATAAAGCAATTTTAGATCCAAAATATTGGGCTACAACATATATTTTAACGATTATTAATATTTTTATATTTAAAGTTTGTTTAAGTGCTAGTAATCATATTAATTCCTAGTAAGTTTCAACATTTATTTCAATGTATAACTTTGTCTCTCATGTTTTTACAATCTTCTAAAGTGCAAAGCTTTTGCTCGATTTTTTGTTCTTATCTTGTTGAATACTTTAGGTTATAAAATTGATAATAAAAGTACCAATAGTTTAGTTTAATAATTAAGTATAGTATGAAGAAATCTCCAACTAATGAGATATAACATTTATTTCGACATATATTTTTGTCTCTCATGTTTTACATTATTTATCTGTTAGAATTTTTGAAAGCGCGAGTACTCTAATTAAATCTTCTCAGTTATTTTATTGATGACAAACATTGCTTTATGACTTGATACTTATACTTGATGATGATGATGATTATTATTATTATTATTATTATTATTTTACATTTAAAAGGAGCATATGATTTTAGTTTAAGTCAAATAAAGTGTGATTACTTTTCTTTGCATTTGTAGGTGTTTATGATTTTCATTTTAAAGTTTGAGCTATTTAGGTAAAAGCTAATTTCTTAAAAATATCTATTTTGATATTTCGACGTAACTAAAAAATTAAAGTCATTTTTCATTTGTATATTGCTTCCCTAAAATGACAAAAAGAACCTTTTAATTTGTGCGTATAATCTTTAGTTTTATACATGATTGTCAGATTTTTTAAAAATGTTTTTGAGGTATTAATAGTCAAAATTAAAGTCTAATACGTAAATATATGTCTATAGAATGTTGTACAATTGATTTTTTTAGTTTTATAAGATTTACAAATATCGCAATAATTAAATCAACAGATTTTTTTATAATAAATTCTAGTAAAGAGTTAATAAGTAGGGGATGGTTTTAGTAATTTACCTTTTATGATTTTATTTTGTTATCTTAAAGTACTTTTAAAGTGTTAAAAGTTAAAATAATGCATAATATATAAGTATATTGATTATGTTGAGTTTTAGAAGCTGTAGAGTTAGTTTTTTTTTTTTAATTTTGTAAGGTATACAAAAATTTGGCAAATTAGACCTATGATTTTTTAATAACAAATTCTATTAAAGACTTAGTAAGTTGGGGTACGTGTCATATAATTAGAAGGGGTAACATGTCGCATAGGTAGCACCGTGAACATTCATGTTCATTTATTTTTAATTAATTAATATAAAAAAATATTTTTGAAATTAAACTGTTATTTCTGTATTTTAAGTACTTTTAAGAGTTAAGTCATATTTAGTTTGATTCTTTTTTAGTTTGCATTTATTGGTGTATATGATTCTCAATATAGAATTGAGATCACACAATTAAAATTAATTTATTAAATAAATTGCCATGTTGATATTTCAAAATAATTTTAAAAATTAAGTTATATTTAGTTTGTACATTATTTTTGTAAATAAAAAAAATCTTTATTTGTAAGTCATATTCGCTTTGATTCTTTTTTTGTTTGTATGTGTTGGTGGATATGATTCCCAATTTAAAATTTGATGTAAATTTTGTGACACATCATCATGTTAGTTTTTTAGTCCTTTTCCTTTATATCCATAATTATTAAAATTATACATGTATCATGTTTCTTTACTTTAACTTATTATTAAAAAATTCGTAACTATTGTTGTCATAATTTTCGTTTACTTTATAAGAGTAGAAAACCAAATCTATAACTTCTAAAACTCTACGTAATAAATGTATCAATATACTAAGACTTAATTTTAACTATTAATACCTCAAAAACACTTTAAAATAACAAAATAAACTCGCAAAATATAAAAAAATGTAAAATATAATTAAAAATTAAGTCATATAACTTTATAAATTATTTTTAAATATCTTAATTTGTGAATTATTTATCATTGATTTTAGGGGCGGAACCACGTGGGAACTAGGTAGGCTGGTGCACCCCCCTGAACTTTTGAATAAAAACAAATTTGGGAATTGCGCCCCAGTCCTCAGTTCTATCTCCCCGTCCCGCGAGACCCCGTACACTCTCTCTCTCTCCGCCGTGACTCACTCCGACCGTGACGACGGTGAAGCACCATCGCCTCTCTCTCTGTGCCCTACTCTCTCACTCTCACCCAGACCGGCCAGACAGCCAGACAGTGAGACACCCACTCACCGACGGCGACGGCGACGGGCGACTCCGCCTTGCTCTGTCGATCTGATTTGAGGCAGGCCAGGTGCTCAATCTGATTTCTTCAAGGCATGTTCTCTCTCTCTCTCTCTCTCCTGATTTGAGGTACGCATTTCTGCAATCCTACCAATTTGCCTCCTAATTGATTTGGGTTTATGTTTCATCAGTCAATAGAAGGTTTTTCCATTTCCACCATGAAGATAAGCTCATAACTCAAAAGCCCCCTGCTTTCTGTTTGTTCTAAAATTAAGCTTTCAACTGATGATTTGGAATCGGATATTTATAGGCTCGCTCTTTTTACCTGGTCTCCAAAAGTGTAAAAACCTAGGGTTTATGCTTGTCTCCCATCCCCCCAAAATCTAGGGTTTATAAACACTCACCAAGAATGAATAGACCCACCTTCAGAATCACCTAGAAATGCCCAACAATGCATCTAGATTGTTGATTCCTCTAAAATATTACACATACCCAGTGCACTATCTTTTGTCTCACTGAAAGCTGTAATACCAATTGCTAAAACCAGACCAAGAAGCATAACTAGGACGTTTACACCAACAAAGTCGTCAGAGGTAGAATTTATTTGCATATAAGGGCACCCATTTGCTTGTATTTGCACTCCTCTGTTTGTGTGTTCGTGAGTGGATGTAGTGATTAAATGTGCATTCTTGACTGTGTTAGGTGCGTTCTGAGTTGTTGATTATGCATCTGTGAAAATTTTCTGAGCTATCTACTTGTTAAATATTCATTCTGAATTTTTGATTCCTAAACAGAGTTTTAGTAAATTGTGTGTTGTGAACTTTTGCTGTACAATATGCTTATATGGATGTAAATCTCCCTAGCATGTCTAACTAATTTTTTTTCCCAGTTTTGCTTTATTTGCAATTTGAATGATTTGTGTTATGGGAAGTGGAAACTTGGGGATGTATCTGAACTCTTTTGGAGTGTTGAGAAATGGGCAATCTGGATTAGATGGAAGAGTGTGGATAGATGAGAAATGTTCTCTAAATGTGCTTGATAATATCTCATCAAACCTAAAAAAACCCTGTCAATTGGTTAGGGCAGATCCAACAAGATCAGCCTAGAAACCATGAAAATTTGGTAAATTCTTCATGAACTCAACAAGAACAACCTAAAAAAATTTAGTAATTTCAATATATTTTTTTGCACCCCTGATCCTGGTTCCGCCACTGATTGATTTCATACATGATTTGGTGTGTATGATTCTCAATTTAGAATTTGATGTCAATTTTGCGACACATCATCATGTCTGTTTTCAAGTCCTTTGCTTTTTTTTTTTTTTTTTATTTATAATTATTAAAATTATACATGCATAATGCTTCTTTACTTTGATTTATTATCACTACAAGAAAAAAAGGCTATTAGCGACGGGAAAATCCGTCGTTAAAAACCTAAAATCTGTCGCCAAAAAAATTAGCGACGGATTCACCGTCACTAAAAGTCTCTTGTATAAAAGCCCATCACTAATAATTTAGCGACGGAATTTTGGAAATCCGTCGCTAAATATGTAATTATTTGGACGGATTTATTTTTAATTCGCGACGGAATATCCGTCGCTAATTATATTTTTAGTATTTTAATTAATTTTCCTTTTGTTAAATTAGCGACAGAATTAATCCGTCACCAAAAGTCAATTTTTTTTTTATTTTTAAAAATTTTTCAATTACTCAGACCTGTAATACAATTTTCATTTCTCAACAACAACGCGTAATAATCAATACACAAAGAAATATATATAATCAATCATAAAAAATATTTATTATAAAAAAGACTCATTATGTACAAGCCGGGAATCAGATACAGCCGGTTAGGGGAGGGGAGAAGAGTACAAGCCAGGCGCGGGGGGGGGGGGGGGAAGCTAGGAACGGGCACGAGAAGGGGCTCATCAGGGGTTGTCGAGTCCCGGATCTGGATCCTGCTGATCCGGGGCCGGCTCGGCATGTCCAGCAGCGCCCTGCTCCCTGATTATCCTCAGCACCACTGTAGCAATGCGCTGGATCTCCTCGTCGTCCAATTGACGCTGAGGAGCCGGTGTCTGTGGAGGGGCAGCAGGGGGTGAGGATGCTCTTATCACGGCACGAGCAGTGTGCTAGGCAGGCCGCGTATGCAGCCTTTCGGCCGATTCACGACCTCCGACGTATCCAGTCATCACTTCAACCCCCCAGTACTTGCAACCGTACTAGTGGATGCTGATGGCTGTTCGGACTGCTGCTCGGACCCTTAGCTGTTCATACGAGGCCTGCAAAAATAGTGGTTTAATGATATGTTATGACATTATAATTAACGAAACGGACATTGAGGATAGAAAGACAAAACATTAACAACTTAAACAAACTGACTCACATCGATTTGTCGGGCAATATTTGAAACTTGCATTTTGATACGTGGCAATAGTCCCCGGAAGGCAATATGAATGAATCTATCCATGAAAACGAGGCAGTCGTGACTCTTCATCCCTTGAAACTTGCATTCCGATACATTGCAACAACGAGATATGTTGGACGCAAACCCATCCGGAAGCTTCAAATTCTTAACCCACTGACAGACTTTCTCCACTTGTTTCTTGTCTAGACAGTAAGGTGCTTTTGGAAGTATCGTCCTTCCACTAACTGTTCGAGGATGCAATTCACGACGAACACCCAACTGTTGTAGATCTCTTCTCGCTTTAAGGTGATCTTTCGATTTGCCCTTGACATTCATCACTGTGTTGAACACATGACCAGACAACACTTGGCCACTGGTTTATTAAAGCCGAGTTCAATATCACTCCAAGAATTGGTTGGTAAATCGATCCCTTTGGACATTCTGCAGTGTAGGCATACCTATTGGGGGCAGAGGTATGGTCTCTCTCCATTAAGGTCACAAAGTGACTCTTAATTCATCTAGGATTTCAAAAAGGCGGGGTTCTAAGAGTCTTGAGGTTATCTGGTGGGGTTCTAAGAGTCTTGGTTCATCTGCACAGGTTGGTCTTTTTTGTATCTTTTATATCTGTATAGCACTGGTATACCATAAACTTAGGTTTGTAGGTACTTAGTTACAATTTTTTTTATGTATTGTTTGCAGATTTTTGTTGGTGCTTTCCCTGAGGCTTATGAACCTCCAAATGGCTTCTATTTTGAAGTTAACGACGATTCACCCATTGTCCAGGTAACTACTTGAGGAAAACAAGAAAATGTTGAGGGGCTCGGTTTTTTTCCATAAACATCACTCATGAAACCTAATGAATGACAACATTTGTTTTTGAACTTAAGGATGACATCAACCTATTTGAATACAATGTCCAAGACCGTGTTCAGGATTTTGTAGATGCTGCTTTAGCACAGGTCAGCTGAGTGTACTTGCTCACTTTGCTCAAGCCTTAGAAAACGCATGAGTAATAGCAAGGGTGGTGTCTATGCCATATGTATCATCTGTGATACATTTAGGGAAGTACTTTAGCTAGTTGTTAGTTCTTTATGAACCATTGTTCGAAGACAACAACCAAAAATTTAGATCTAAATGGAATGTAATGTGGGACTATGAATTGGAGTTTCAAGCAAAGAAATTGAACAAACATCTATCTGTAAGAACAAACATCTATCTGCAAGAACAAAGTCTGCAAGAACAGGCCCTATGGAACATGTAAATGAGGTTTGGGGGTGTATTAGAGTAGTAACACTAAAACACTCTTACCATCCAAAATATTACTAACCAATCAAACCATATCAAACAATCTCATTAACCATATCAAATAAAAAGCTTTGTAGGCTGATTAGCCAGTTTGAAACTTACCGAAGTTGGCCGGAGCTCAAAGATCTAGGCAGACTACGCTAGATAGATCTGGTCGTTGAAGACTAGCCGTGACGGTCACCGGAGGTGGCGCGACGTCGGGGGGAAGATAGGGGTGTCGCCAGGGCTGGGTTGCCATAGAGAGGGTCGCCGGAGGTGGGTTGCCGTAGAGGGTGTCGCCGGGGCTGGGTCGCCGTAGAGGGGGTCGCCAGAGGTGAGAACGCCTGTGGGTGTGAGAGAGAGAAACAGGAGAAAGAAAAGAAAGAAAGCAGATCTCGGAATTAAGGACAGAAATATAGCGACGGAATAATTCCGGCGCTAATAGACCGTTAGTAAACTTTCTAAAACTATTTAGCAACGGGTTTTTCGTCATTAAAAGTCTGTTGGTAAAAGTTCGTTGGCAAATTCTTTTACCGACGGATTGGTCCGTCGGTAAACTTTTTTAACAACGGATTTATGCGGACGGTAAATACCGTTGCTGAATCAGGCTTTTAGTGACGGAATACCTTTCGTCGCTAAAAGTCCGTCGCTAAAGCCATCTTTTCTTGTATTGTATATTAAAAAATTCATAAATATTGTTGTCATAATTTTATTTTATCTTACATGAGTACAAAATCAAGTCTATACCTTTTGAAACTGTATCTAATCAATATATTAGGACTTAATTTTAACTATTAACATTTCAAAAACACGTTAAGATAACAAAATAAACATTCAAAAATATAAAATATTTTTAAAAATGAAGGGCATATCATTGTGTAAAATTATTTTTGACAGATATTAATTTGTGAATTATTTATCTTTGATTTCGTGCAGTATTTTTGTATTTAAAATTTTTGAGATTTTATTTTATTTTCAAAGTACTTTTTTGGTGGTGAAAATTAAGACCTAATATGTTTGTATATAGGCAGAATTTTAGAAGGTGCATAATTGATTTTCTACTGTTATGATGTTTAATAAAATTATGCTAATAAAACTTTCAAAATTTTTGATAATAAATCATAGTAAGGAGTCATCATTCATGCATGTGTGACTTTAATAAGTAGAGATAAAAAGAGAATGTGGTACCAAAACAAACGTAATGATGTATCACACAGATAAAAGGGGATTACGTGTCACAAAGTTAAAAGAGGTAAAAGGAAAAAAAAACACTTAAAAAGTTTATGTGTCGCCTTTACAATGCACAACACTTCGTTTATATATATATATATATATATATATATATATATATATATATATAGATAATTTAAAAAAAATAGGAAAAGTACAGGAACTAAAATGAAATTATCTTTTTGATTAATAGCCTTGCACTACCAAAGTGGGTAGTCTGACCCGACTTAACATATGCCTGAAGATCATGTTGTAATTTGTAAAGGGCCAAAAGTATTTGAAGCTCAAGTATTGGGAAGGCTCTGTTTGACAACACTATTTTTTGTTTGTTTTTCAATTTTCAAAAAAAAAAAAATAAATTTAAAGAGTAGCTTAAATTTTTTTTTTTTAGAAAAACAAATGAGTGTTTATTAACCCAGTTTATATTTTAACTTTTTTTTGTGGTGGTTTGTGGTGGCGGTGGCTGTTGGCGGTGGTGGCCGGAGTTGGCCGTAGGCAACCTCGGTGATGGTGGCCGGAGGTGGTCGTTGGTCGGCGGTGGTCGCCGGAGGTGGCCACCTACCGTCGACGGTGGTCGCCGAAGGTTGCCGCTGGCAACCGCCGGAGGTTGTCGGTGTCCGGCGGTGGGTGGTGGCTGTTGACGGTGGGAGGGTGGTGGTCTAAAAAAAAAAACCAAAATTGAAAAAAAAAAACTAAAATTTTAAAGCGAAGAAGAAAAAGAAATGGTTACCAAACGCAATTTTTTTTTCGATTTTTAAAACTAAAAAAAAAGCTGTGTCAAACATGGCCTTGCGAGTTTTATACAAAAGAGACATTCCAGTGATTACGGGGTATTTGATATTCTAGGTCGATCTCTCTCCGTAAACACAACACGTTAGCTCACGTTAACCCTATCCCATTTCATTCAACTGGGGACTGTTCTGTTCTTGTTCTCTCAGAGAAACCAAATTTTACGCGAGTTTCCCAGATCGTCTAAGTCCCCAAAGTACAAGCCTTAGTCGGTTTCCCTTACAAAGATCTGATCTTTAGGATGATGTTCAGCTCTCTTCTCCACCCAAATTCTCAAGCCGACATTTCCCAAATTACTGATCCTTTTTCCTTCACCAATTTCACTAGTTTTCGATGGTTACAATTCAGATCTACACGCACATATCAAAACCATATACGGGATTTCTTCTGAATCCCCTGATGTTCAATGGCCAATCGAGTCATGATTCGCTCAACCCAAGCTCTTTCGGTTGAATTATCCGGCCAATCGATCAATCCCTACTTGTGTTTAATCGATTACTGGGCTGATGTGCTTTATTTCTGATCAAGATGAAAAAAATCATGCCCTCTCCCATGCAGTTCGAGTTTGCTACTTGTCCATCACGCTCCCAGCTCATAGTTCCCTGAACTTCTGCCTTCAAATGAAATCTGGCTTTGCATGTGGGATTCAGTGACATCTTTCCCTGAATCTATTCAACATTTCAAAAATCATGGCATCTCTGATGCGATCCACGATGCGGGCCTTGATATTTGGTACTCGTTTGGTTATGGGTCGGGTCTTCATCGGCTCCGGTATCCTAGTTGCTAGGTAATGTCGAGAAAGCTCCACCATTTGGAGAGTTCACTGGAGAGTCATAGCTATCGGATGAGCCGTGCGGAAATGTGGACGTTGCCACCTCATAATAATTTTAGCCGAGTCTGACTAATATGGTTAAGCTCCTTGGACCATTTGTAATGGGCTTCCCTCGGGTCAGTCCAATAGTCCAATATGAGCAGGCCCATTTGGCTTAGGACTGTACTGTCCTCATTCTCTCCTGGCCTCGGCATTTCTCCATTTCTGCTCGTTAATTGTCCTTTGTCTTGAGCTCTTCCACCTCATCTTAGTTTCTAAGGTACCTGTTATTTATCAATACAAAAGAATGTTTGCTAATGTAAGGTATTGAATATTTTGAGGGTCAATTTTCTACATCTTTTAGGTATTTGGGTATCTTTTAGTATTGTATCTGAATAATCTTCAGTGTCCAAGGTTGTGCAAGAATTTATCCCATGGTCCTGTTTTTTACTAGTATAGCCTTTTATGACAAATGGACCAATGTTTTCACCTAAGAGCTCGTATGGTTGTAGTGTTAGCACATACGTACAATTATATGATTTCATTCTAAAAAACATATTTCATTAGGTCGGAAGATGAAATTCACTTCCAGTCTTGTATTTAGGCTGCACAGACTCAATAGTGATTGTCTTCTCAGCCTTTCCTATCTTTTCATTAAATTCTAACTCATGATAACATTTTTAGCCAACGCGGCTAAGTTTTCTAGGCACCATATGAATGATCTTTCTTTTTTTCTTTTAAAGTAAAAGAAAAAAAATAATAAAGCCATCGACCTTCGCCCTTGTTGGATGGCGACAGGAGGTGGTTTTTGTTAGCTGTCCAATATCTTGAGTGCAGTCAAAGATTTTTAAGATTTAGATAGATCTGCCAGATGGTGAATTTTGCGAACAATGAACTGGTTGGAAGGTCGTGGTAACGATGTTATCGTGGTTGATTCAATTGGAAGCAATCATTTGGCACAAAGCAAAGCTCTGCTTACTTAAAAGGGCAGGCAGGTATAAACTTGTGCCATCGACTTCTCCTCTCTATCTCAGCCAGATCTAGAAAAACCATTACTTATACATCGGTTTTAATTAACTCTACTTCAGAGATGTTTTAGTTCTTCAAAACATGGTACCAACTTTGTTGTTGTAGCGAAGCCACAAAGCTTCTCAGTTAATGAAAAATAAATGATCACATGCTTGTAGCCATTCATGTTGGGCCTCATTAGTTTTACCTATAGCCTAATTTCTTTAAATTTTTTTTCCTTCAAAGGGTTTTAGTTACTCTTGAAGAACTGCTATGTTGAGGCATTTTTTTTAATGTATTTCTATTTTGGCAATGATTGAAATGCATTGGTACCTTCTTAGGTCCAATAGCTATCAAATGGACCAGCTGGAATTGCAGAGAGCCTATCTCGTACCTATTAGTGATTATACTTTGTCTAAGGAATATTCACTATCCTCTTTTCAAGTACCATAAATATAGTGGCCTTCTTTTGCAGCCCTTCCGCCGCATTATAGTAGAGAACCTGGAAAAGTGGATGGATGACCGATATCTCCTTGAGTGTTTCTCATACACAGGGGAGGTATGTGCCGTTAAATGTGAATATATGTTATTCAGTGAGAAATATCATTGAAACACTGAAGGAAAGAGAATTCCTCCCTGGAATTGTGAATATTTGCGATAATGATGTTTGTGATTCCTAACTTATGTCAATAATGATGCTTGTTAGTCAAGCTTGCAGTATATCTGGACTCAACTCCAGCTTATTCCAAATGCCGAGTAGGTTTCATACCCTTGTTCATCTCCTGCATAGGAGTAAAAACTTTGGTCATATTGAGTTTTTCTCGGTCCAAGGGGCAAAGAGGGCTGTCGAGTATAGTGTCACAACTATGCCTAAATCAGATCATAACTATGTGTTGGCACTCTGTCCTCACACTGGTATACACATTATTTTTGAAGAAAATCTGTGATTGTCTTTTAATGTTTAGCCCTAATAGTATTTCATCATAGCTGAGGTGATGTCGAAGACTTATCAATATTTACCTGCATACCGTGATTGGGTTGATACATATTTTGAGATCATCGGGATAATGACCTAAAAACAGTTGGTGTTTCAGCATCTACTACTTTTTTTTTTTGTAAATTTCTTTCTGATTTTATATGTTGCAATAATGAGCTTAAATGTGATTTATGACTCTTTTGAGTAGGCCTTGAGTGTGCAAGCTTAAAATGTAGGACCCACTGTTCAGGTATGTTACATGTTTTTAGGTTTTTCTTTCACTTCGTTAAAGCATACATATTTTGGAGTTTGAAACTTGTTATCTTGAAAGATAAGGTCGGAGGTCGGAACTAACTTTCTTGGTTTTTGTATATAACCACACCACATAAGTTGGAATATTAAATGCGAATTTAGACTTATTTTCTTGTGATTAGATCCCAAGGGTTAATAGGTAGTGCTTCATGGACGTGGAGGCGGTCTGTATTGGATGTGAAGAAGCCGTTTTGACTATGTGGTGGAGGTGCAGTATATGCCGTTTTTGGGTAACAAATATAATTTTTTTATTTGTGGAGAAGATTGTATTCTTTGCTAAATCATCAAAATGAAAAAAAAAGAAAGAAAGGGTGCACCTGGCTAGATTAGGGTTGTTTGTCAAGGATAATTTGGGCCTAGTTTAGGGTTATTTGTGTGGGCTGATTTCTTTTATGCTATTTTGATATCTGATTATAAATCACAATCTATCCGTAAGATTATTAGTTCGACCACTCTTTATGACGTTCTGATTATTACCTTATTTCTTATCTTGTGGGACCCAAAAAAGTCACTTTGGACAATATTTTGACAAATAGAAATCTTGTGCCCAAGCTTTGACTTCGAATGATTATTTTGTGCATGTCACCTATCTTGTGCTCAAGATAGGTGACAACCATTGAGATAAAGTCGGGGGTAGAACCTCTGCTTTAGACGGATTTGTCAAAACTTGGGCACAAAGTTTTCATCTGTCAAAACATTGTCCAAAGTGACTTTTTTGGGTCCCACAAGATAAGAAATAGGGTGATAATCAGAACGTCATTAAGAGTGGCCGGACTGATAATCTTACGGATAGATTGTGATTTATAATCAGATATAAAATAGCATAAAAGAAATCAGCCCACACTAATAACCTTAATCTAGGCCCAAATTAAACTTGACAAACAACCCTAATCTAGCCTGGTGCACCTTTTTTTTTTTTTTTTCATTTTGATGATTTAGCAAAGAATATAATGTTCTCAACAAATAAAAAGATTATATTTGTTACCCAAAAACTGCATATACTGCACCTCCACCACATAGTCAAAACGGCTTCTTCACATCCAATACAAGCCGCCTCCACGTCCATGAAGCATTACCTGTTAACCCTTGGAATCTAATCACAAGAAAAGAAGTCTGAATTCGCATTTCATATACCAACTTATGTGGTGTGGTTATATCCAAGAAAGTTGATCCGATCTCCAACCTTAGCTTTCAAGATACCATGTTTCGAACTCCAAAATATGTATGCTTTAACAAAGTGAAAGAAAAACCTAAAAACATGTAACATACCTGAACAGTGGGTCCTACATTTTAAGCTTGCACACTCAAGGCCTACTCAAAAGAGTCATAAATCACATTTAAGCTCATTATTGCAACATATAAAATCAGAAAGAAATTTACAAAAAAAAAAAAGTAGTAGATGCTGAAACACCAACTGTTTTTAGGTCATTATCCCGATGATCTCAGAATATGTATCAACCCAATCTCGGTATGCAGGTAAATATTGATAAGTCTTCGACATCACCTCAGCTATGATGAAATACTATTAGGGCTAAACATTAAAAGACAATCACATATTTTCTTCAAAAATAATGTGTATACCAGTGTGAGGACAGAGTGCCAACACATAGTTATGATCTGATTTAGGCATAGTTGTGACACTATACTCGACAGCCCTCTTTGCCCCTTGGACTGAGAAAAACTCAATATGACCAAAGTTTTTACTCCTATGCAGGAGATGAACAAGGGTATGAAACCTACTCGGCATTTGGAATAAGCTGGAGTTGAGTCCAGATATACTGCAAGCTTGACTAACAAGCATCATTATTGACATCAGTCAGGAATCACAAACATCATTACTGTAAATATTCACAATTCCAGGGAGGAATTCTCTTTCCTTCAGTGTTTCAATGATATTTCTCACTGAATAACATATATTCGCATTTAACGGCACATACCTCCCCTGTGTATGAGAAACACTCAAGGAGATATCGGTCATCCATCCACTTTTCCAGGTTCTCTACTATAATGCGGCGGAAGGGCTGCAAAAGAAGGCCACTATATTTATGGTACTTGAAAAAAGGAGAGTGAATATTTCTTAGACAAAGTATAATCACTAATAGGTACGAGATATGCTCTCTGCAGTTCCAGCTGGTCCATTTGATAGCTATTGGACCTAAGAAGGTACCAATGCATTTCAATCATTGCCAAAATAGAAATACATTAAAAAAAATGCCTCAACATAGCAGTTCTTCAAGAGTAACTAAAACCCCTTGAAGGAAAAAATTTAAAGAAATTAGGCTATAGGTAAAACTAATGAGGCCCAACATGAATGGCTACAAGCATGTGATCATTTATTTTTCATTAACTGAGAAGCTTTGTGGCTTCGCTACAACAACAAAGTTGGTACCATGTTTTGAAGAACTAAAACATCTCTGAAGTATAGTTAATTAAAAGTCATGTATAAGTAATGGTTTTTCTAGATCTGGGTGAGATAGAGAGGAGAAGTCGATGGCACAAGTTTATACCTGCCTGCCCTTTTTAGTAAGCAGAGCTTTGCTTTGTGCCAAATGATTGCTTCCAATTGAATCAACCACGATTACATCATTACCACGACCTTCCAACCAGTTCATTGTTCGTAAAATTTACCATTCGGCATATCTAAATCTTAAAAATCCTTGACTGCAGTCAAGATACTGGACAGCTAACAAAACCACCTCTTGTCGCCATCCAACAAGGGATGAGGTCGATGGCTTTCTCATTTTTTTCTTTTACTTTAAAAGAAAAAAAGAAAGACTATTCACATGGTGCCTAGAAAACTTAACCGCGTTGGCTAAAAATGTTATCATGAGTTAGAATTTAATGAAAAGGTAGGAAAGGCCGAGAAGACAATCACTATTAAGTCCGTGCAGCCTAAATGCAAGACTGGAAGTGAATTTCATCTTCCGACCTAATGAAATATGTTTTTTAGGATGAAACCATATAATTGTACGTATGTGCTAACACTACAACAATACGGGCTCTTACGTGAAAACATTGGTGACTAAGGAAGTAAAAGTAAATTACAATGTAGCAACATGCATGTCAGAGCTTATTTGAACATTCTTACAACATCCGCAATGTTCACAGTGCACCTTTAATCCATTTGTCATAAAGGCCATACTAGTAGAAAACAGGACCATGGGATAAGTTCTCGCACACCCTTGGACACTGAATATTATTGAGATACAAAACTAAAAGATACCCAAATACCTAAAAGATGTAGAAAATTGACCCGCAAAATATCCAATAACTTACATTAGCGAACATTCTTTTGTATTGATAAATAATAGGTACCTTAGAAACTAAGACGAGGTGGAGGAGCTCAAGACAAAGGACGATCAACTAGCAGAAATGGAGAAATGCCGAGGCCAGGAGAGAATGAGGACAATACAGTCCTAAGCCAAATGGGCCTGCTCATATTGGACTGTTGGACTGACCGTGGGGAGCCCATTACAAACGGTCCAAGGAGCGTAACCATATTAGTCAGACTTGGCTAAAATTATTATGAGGTGGCAACTGGCCTTGTAAGGCAGGGCCCCAACTGGCCCTGTAAGGTAGGGGCCCGTCCACATTTCCGCATGGCCCGTCCGATAGCAGTGAACTCTCCAAATGGTGAAGCCTTCTCGACATTACCTAGCCAACTAAGATACCGGAGCCGATGAAGACCCGACCCATAACTAAACGGGTACCAAATATCAAGGCCTGCGCCGTGGATCGCATTGGAGATGCTATGCTTTTCGAAATGTTGAATCAGATTCAGCGAAAGATGTCCCTGAATCCCACATGCAAAGCCAGATTGATTTTGAAGGTAGAAATTCTGGAAAATACGAGCTAGAAGCGAGATCGACTAGTAGCAAACTCGAACCGCAAGGAGAGGGCATGATTTTTTTCATCTTGATCAGAAATAAAGCACATCAGCCCAGTTATCGATTGAACACAAGTGGGGATTGAACGATTGGCCGGATAATTCAACCGAAAGAGTGTGGGTTGAGTGAATCATGACTCGATTTGGCCATTGAACATCTAGGGATTCGAAAGAAATCCCGTATATGGTTTTGATATGTGCGTGTAGATCTGAATTGTAACCATCAAAAACTAGTGAAATTGGTGAAGGAAAAAGGATCTAATTTGGGAAATGCCAGCTTGAGATTTTGGGTGGAGAAGAGAGTTGAACATCATCCTAAAGATCAGATCTTTGTAAGGAAATCGACTAAAGCTTGTACTTTGGGGACTTAGGCAGTTAGGCGATCTGGGAAACTCGTGTAAAGTTTGGTTTCTCTGAGAGAGAACAGAACAGTCCCCAGTTGAATGAAATGGGATAGGCTTAACGCAGGCTAACGTGTGGTGTTTAGAGAGATAGACCGACCTAGAATATCAAATACCCCGTAAAGATTAAACAATAGAATGTCTCTTTTGCATAAAACTCCCAAGACTTGAGCTTCAAATACTTTTGGCCATTTACAAATTACAACATGATTTTCAGGCTTATGTTAAGCTGGGTTGGACTGCGCACTTTGGTAGTGCAAGGCTATTAATCAAAAAGACAATTTCATGTTAGTCCCTGTACTTTTTCTATTTTTTAAAATTACCTATATCGCCTATAATTCACTTATATATATATATATATATATATATATATATATATATATATATATATAGTGTTGTGCATTATAAAGGTGTCACGCATTATAAAGGCGACACATAAGTTTTTTAAGTGTTTTTTTTCCTTTTACCTCTTTTAACTTTGTGACACGTGATCCCCTTTTGTCTGTGTGATACGTCATTATGTTTGTTTTGGTACCACATTCTCTTTTTATCTCTACTTATTAAAGTCACACATGCATGAATGATGACTCCTTTATGATTTATTATAAAAAAGTTTGCATGTATTGTTAGTATAATTTTACTAAACATCATAACAGTAGAAAATCAATTAATCACATTCTAAAATTCTACATATATACAAACATATTAGGTCTTAACTTTCACCACCTCAAAAGTACTTTGAAAATAAAATAAAATCTCAAAAATTTAAAATACGAAAATACTGTACAAAATCAAAGATATATAATTCACAAATTAAGATCTGTCAAAAATAATTTTATATAGTGATATGCCTTTCATTTTTAAAAATATTTTATATTTTTGAATGTTTATTTTGTTATCTTAACGTGTTTTTGAGATGTTAATAGTTAAAATTAAGTCATAATATATTGATATATTGATTAGATACAGTTTCAAAATGTATAGACTTGGTTTTGTACTCATGTAAGATAAAATAAAATTATGGCAACAATATTTATGATTTTTTTAATAATAAATCAAAGTAAGAAAGCATTATGCATGTATAATTTTAATAATTATAAATAAAAAAGAAAAGGACTTGAAAACAAACATGATGATGTGTCGCAATCTTGACATCAAATTCTAAATTGGGAATCATACACTCCAAATCATCATGTATGAAATCAATTATAAATATTTCACAAATTAAGATATTTCAAAAATAATTTACAAAGTTATATGACTTAATTTTTAATTATATTTTTCACTTTTTTTAAATTTTGCGTGTTTATCTTTTTATCTTAAAGTGTTTTTGAGGTGTTAATAGTTAAAATTAAGTCCTAATATGTTGGTATATTTATTACGTAGAGTTTCAGAAGCTATATAATTGTTTTTCTACTCTTATAAAGTAAACGAAAATTATGGCAACAATAGTTACAAATTTTTTAATAATAAGTCAAAGTAAAGAAGCATGATGCATGTATAATTTTAATAATTATAAATATAAAGGAAAGGAACTAGAAAACTAACATGATGATGTGTCGCAAAATTTACATCAAATTTTAAATTGGGAATCATATCCTCCGACACATACAAACAAAAAAAGAATCAAAGCAAATATGACTTACAAATAAAGATTTTTCTTTTTTATTTACGATAATAATGTACAAACTAAATATAACTTAATTTTTAAAATTATTTTAAAATATCAACATGGTAATTTATTTAAGAAATTAATTTTAATTGTGTGATGTCAATTCTATATTGAGAATCATATACACTAATAAATGTAAAAACTAAAAAAGAATCAAATTGAATATGACTTAACTCTTAAAAATAGTTAAAATACTGAAATAATAGTTTAATTTCACAAATATTTTTTTATATTAATTAATTAAAAATAAACAAACATGAATGTTCATGGTGCTACCTATGCGACATGTAACCCCTTCTAATTATGTGACACGTCATCCTATTTGTTTTCATACTTGTTTCTTTTTTACCCCAACTTACTAAGTCTTTAATAGAATTTGTTATTAAAAAATCATAGGTCTAATTTGCCAAATTTTTGTATACACTATAAAATTAAAAAAAAACTAACTCTACACCTTCTAAAACTGTACCTAATCAATATACTTATATATTATGCATTATTTTAACTTTTAACTCTTTAAAAGTACTTTAAGATAACAAAATAAAATCATAAAAGGTAAATTACTAAAACCACCCCTACTTATTAACTCTTTACTAGAATTTATTATAAAAAAATCTGTTGATTTAATTATTGCGATATTTGTAAATCTTATAAAACTAAAAAAAATCTATTGTACAACATTCTATAGACATATATTTACGTATTAGACTTTAATTTTGACTATTAATACCTCAAAAACATTTTAAAAAAAATATGACAATCATGTATAAAACTAAAGATTATACGCACAAATTAAAAGGTTCTTTTTGTCATTTTAGGGAAGCAATATACAAATGAAAAATGACTTTAATTTTTTAAGTACGGCAAATTATCAAAATAGATATTTTTAAGAAATTAGTTTTTACCTAAATAGCTCAAACTTTAAAATGAATATCATAAACACCTACAAATGTAAAGAAAAGTAATCACACCTTATTTGACTTAAACTGAAATCATATGCTCCTTTTTAATGCAAAATAATAATAATAATAATAATAATAATAATAATAATAATAATAATAATAATAATAATAACTGAGAAGATTTAATTATAGATTACTCGCGCTTTCAAAAAAATTCTAATTGAGAAATAATGTAAAACATGATAGACAAAAATATATATCGAAATAAATGTTATATCTCATAAGTTTGAGATTTCCTCATATTTTACTTAATTAATAAACTAAACTATTGGTACTTTTATTATCAATTTTATCACCTAAAGTATTCAACAAGATAAGAACAAAAAATCGAGCAAAAGCTTTGCACTTTAGAAGAATATAAAAACATGAGATACAAAGTTATACATTGAAATAAATGTTGAAACTTACTAGGAGTTAATATGATTACTAGCACTTAAACAAACTTTAAATATAAAATATTAATAATTGTTAAAATATATGTTGTAGCCAATATTTCGGATGTAAAATTGCTTTATACTCTTAATCAACAAATGAAATTATTAGAACTTAAGTATTACTATAATTGATGCCAAGGAAACTGAGTTCGTACCTACGTGGAGGTGCCACAAAGGCTGCAGTTCGAGTCAGTTTCCAAGTATGGAAAAATGAGAGACAACAAGGACGGAGTAAGGGCTGAGAGCAAGGCTTCCTAGACAGGCCGTGAGGAGTGGTAGTGCTGCGGAGATAAGGCTGAGACGAACAGGGCCGGCAGTCGACAATCCAAGTCAAGGTTCGAGTCGGGGTCCAATGCTACGGTCCGAAGTTATGTTCAATTTTGTGCTTCTCTCACTAGAATATAAGAGCTCCTAAATTCTGGAGTGAGAGTGATTTTGTAAGAATGAGCCAAAAGTCCCTTTTCGAGTCATGAAGCCCACTATTTATAGAAAACAATGTGCTTATGTCATAAAGTGCCACATGTCGTCCCATGGGAGTGACACGTTACCAGGGGTCCAAAAATATCGGTTCTCCGTTAGGCTGTCGGTTCCCAAATCCGCGTTGCCTGCCCCATACAGCGTCGCTCTACCTGTCTGAGAAGACTGAACACACCATGACAGCCTGATCAGAGTAAGCCCTTACTGAATCCCATAAGCGTCAAGAGACGCGAAGAGAACCTGACAGCGGTGAGGGTTGCCCCTGTAGCCAATTGCCAGGTGGACTAGGCGCGATGCCCTCCAAGGATCTGCTCCCGTCCCGGAGTGACCATGCTTGCATCTCAGTGCTCAGAGTCCGTGGCGAGGGGTCCTCATGTCAGAGCCCCCTGTGATTGTGACGGCGATGACTTTAAGGTTGTGAGCCCATCCCGTGGCGGCGATGACTATAAGGTTGTGAGTTCATCTCGTTGCGAGGGGTCCTCGTGCCGGAGCCCCCTTGGTTGTGACGGCGATGGCTTTAAGATTATGAGCCCATCCCGTGGCGGCGATGACTATAAGGTTGTGAGTTCATCCCGCTGCGAGGGGTTCTCCTGCCGGAGCCCCCCGTGATTGTGACGGCGATGACTTTAAGGTTGTGAGCCCATCCCGTGGTGGCGATGATTATAAGGTTGTGAGTTCATCCCGCTGTGAGGGGTCCTCGTGCCGGAGCCCCCCGTGATTGTGATGGCGATGGCTTTAAGGTTGTGAGCTCATCCCGTGGCGGCGATGACTATAAGGTTGTGAGTTTATCCCGCTGCGAAGGGTCCTCGTATCGAAGCAATACGGATGGAGCCCCCCAGAAGCATGTAACATGATTGTGGTGCATGGCCGCGGCGACTACCGTCGTGAGATAATACCTGGTGCTGAGGCATGTATCATGAGAGTGGTGCATGGGCACGGCGACGAACGTCGCGGAGACAATACCTGGTGCCGTGGGCACATGTCATGAAAATGGCGCACGGGCGCGGCAACGAGCGTCGCGAAGACATACTTGGTGCTGGGGCACATGTTATGGAAGTGGCGTACTAGCGGGAAGTGGCGCATGGGCGCGGCAACGAATGTCGCGAAGACATACTTGGTGCCGGGGGCACGCATCATGAGAATGGCGCATGGGCGCGGCTACGAACGTCGCGGAGCAACATTTGGTGCTAGGGCACGTATCATGATGATGGCGCATGGGCGCGGTGACGAACGTCGCAGAGATTGCGTGCGGGTGCGCGTCGTGTGTCCTGAAGACGAGATGTGAGTTGAGTGTGCCTGTGATAACAAAATAATGAATGCAACATGTAGTAATGACAAAGTTGGGAGTGATGGTATGCAGTCGTCGGCGACGGGTCATTCGGTGGTAGCGCGCGACTTTGGGCGACGGGCATCATGGGAGCAGTGTGCGGTCACAGATGACGGACGTCACAAGGTTGATGCACGACGGACGTCGCGAGATTGATGTATGAACGTCCGTAAACATCGCAGAGGTGCAAAGACTCGAGAAAATTAGTGCGCGCGGGATGGGACGCCATAGGCCAACAAAATGGGGGAAGGCCAAGGCCACCACCCTTGGGGAGGCTGAGGCTGACCCTAGGGGTGGCCAAGGCCAATGGCCAACTCCCATGAAGGGAGGCCAAGGCCACTCCCCCTTTCGGTGAACTTCGGGCTCACCGACGGTTGGTGTTTTGATGGTCAATGACAAATCCGAAAGTTGTGTTACCATGAGCGTGTCGACGTGAATCGTACCTACATGACGAACAAGGTGCCACAGTCACGTACGAAGCGAAAAAAAGTGCAAAAAAGGAGGTTGCGCGAAGGGGTGAACCACCGGGGGAAAATGGCTGAGGCCAACCCCTCCTTGAGGCCGAGGCCGACCCCCTAGGCATGGGGAAGGCCGAGGCCCACCCCCTGGGATTGGCCAAGGCCAAATGGCCAACTCAATTTTTGGAGCCTAAGGCCACTTCCCCTTTTGGTAAACTTTGGGCGCGCTGTCCATAGGTGTTTTGATGAGCAATGACAAATCTGAAAGTTGCGCTGTGGCGAGAATGTTGCCAAGAATCGTACCCACATAACGAACAAGGTGCCAAAGTCACGTACAAAGCGAACAAAGTGAGAAAGGGATTGCGCGTGAAAAGTGAACAACGGGGCGGGGGGGGGGGGGGAGGCCAAGGCCAACCCCTCATGGAGGTCGAGGCCTACCCCATGGGGTTGGCCAAGGCCTTTGCCCCATGACCCAGTCGCTCCGGTTGCACCGTCGATCGATGTTTTCGATGAAAAGGTGTTTGGGTTGTTGCGTCGTGACGATCGTGCTACCGTGAGTGACGTCAACGCGAAATAAATTATCTGAATATATATTATAAAAGTAGAACTCAATCAACATTCTACAAAACAAAAATAAAATAAAATAAGTGAACATATAGAACTTTTCAATCTATTATAGTCTATACGATAAACTAGACGTGAACAAAAGGTTTTATCCATTTGACATATCATTTACTCAATCCATTAATAGTACAATAATTACTAAAAGAGAACCATATGATCGTTCTTTTATATTATCTTTAGCTTTCGTGTGTAATCATATGATATTTCACAAAAATAATAAATATGGATTTAGACCGATATTTACTATTTTGGAACATTTTCAGTTGTATGTGTGTTATTTGTGTATGTAAGTGTGTTAATGTGTGGGTTGTGAATGTAGTAGTATGTTTTAGTCTGTGTTTTGGTGGTGAATTAGGGTATGAGGAGTCTTAGGTGTGGGTCTCTCTAGGCGGTGGAGAGGTAGAAGAAATTGTGTAATCTAGGTGCAACAGTGTGGGTTTTAATGTGAATAGTGATAATTGTCACTAAAAAAGGGTTAGGGTTAGACAGTTTTTGGATGAATCTTTATAAATGATTCAGATCAGAATATGATAAAGTGCAAAAAAAGAAAAAAAGATTGAGGTGATTGGTGGCTCGTTTGCATTGGACCGAGTGAGGCTCAACTGCAGTTAAAATTTATGCATGACCAACATTGAGGTGAAAGTGCACTAATCTTTTATGCAGGTAGTCTTCGGTGGAGGTTCCTTGGAGATACTCAAATTCGGAGCATGATATTAAATTTTTATCATGATCGGTTGGTACATAATTAATCCGTCACATAAACTTTCCAACGATATATGGCATGCATTATTTGACTAAAAACGAAAGAGATATGGCTTTTGACAGTTGACATTGCGACATGGCGGCGCTGAAAAAAAATTAGGGTTTAATGAAGAAAATAAATAGTGAATTCATGCGTGCGCCATGCGCTGACGACACGTGTAACGCGCCAAGGGGCTACGCACGTGTCGCCACGCTCCCTCACGCGTGCCACGTGCGCAGACTGTTGGAATGCGTGTTCCACGCGCACGTGCCACGCGCACACGTGCCACGCGCTGGGCTTTTCTCATGCTCCACCACGCGCGCGTGCTTTACACACGCCAACCGAAGAGAGCCAGAGGTTCCCCACGCCCACGGCGGTGCATGGAGGGGCGTAAGGATGTTTGCGGTTGGTTCTGACACCACCGCGGGGGCGTGAAGTCTTATCTTGGCTTCTGTAATTTTTCTATGGTGTTAAATTTATCTCAATACCCTCTGTGTGTGTTCTGTTTAATTTTTAAAGGATTTTTTTCTAGAGAAATTAGGTTTAAAAATTTGTTTTGATGCACTCATAATTTTTCTTTAATTCCAGAGGGTATATTAGAGTTAAATTTACTGTTTGTCATCTTTTAAGAATTTATCTCTCATTTTTGGGTTATTTATGAGTATTTTGTGGTCCCAAAAAATACGAATAATGCGCAAATATTAAATTTTGCACTCTGTGAGCAGAAATAAATATTATGGAGAGCTATATGACATAGATGAATTATGTTTTATTTATTTGCCTTGATTAGTATTATGGTTTAAATAAGTTTTTGTTGATATATTTGTTGGGCTTTTGGCAAACCTACACTACTTTAAACCCAATTTCAAGGCTTTCACGCCCGTTTTCCTTGGAAGGAGAATGTGGCCTATTCATCCATTTAAATTACCCTTTAACTTGTTATTTGAGCATGCTAGTTTTAGGTTAAATGGATGGATACTAGATTGACATTCTAAAGAAACTTATGTTTATGTGTTTATTCTTGTTTTTAAGAAAATTCTTTTGAGAATAATGTATTGTGCGGCATCTCCATTTGTTTTATTGGAGTAGTTTGTAGTAGGATTCTCAAAGATGTATTCTATTATTTCCCTGTATATTTATAGAAAGCCTTGTACGGGAATGTAATTTCGCACGCACATTATTCAAGTCAGAATTTTCTTAGCATAAGTTATTAGAATGCCAATAGGGCTCAATGGAGTCCTTGCACACTTTATTGTATGGTGCAATTATATTGTTCTAAATTATCATGTGGATGATTTATTACATTGTGGCTTATATGATGATGAAATTTATTGCGAAAAATTACTTGAAAAATATTTTCCCAACTCACATACATGGGAGATGATTACGAGCTTAGCAAATTTTCGATTTCATGATGTGAGGAAGGATTATGTTTTTCATTTGAATTTTTTGAAATAAAAAGAAGGATGTATAATTAATGTCTTTTTCTTTGCGCAAATTAATGTAGTGAATAGAATGGCCACCAAGAATGTCATAGCTGATCTCGTTAAGGGTGAAAAACTTAACGGAGATAATTATGACGTTTGACACAAAAAGATGAAATTCATGCTAAACGAACAAGAGCTCGAGGAGCACTTGACCAAAGAGATGGTCGCGCCCACTGAGGACAACCCCTAAGAGACCACACTGCCTACCAGAAATGGAATCAGAAAGATCGTAGTGCGCGCTACACCTTGTTGAGCAGCTTGCAAAATGATCTAATCGGGCAGTATGATGAACTTCCAACTTGCAAAGCTTTATGGGATCAGCTCAAGTTCTCTTTTGGTGGAACCTCAACTACGCGGCTTCGTAGCCTTGTGATTAAGTTTGAGGAGTACACAAAAGACCCTAAGCATACCATGAGTGAACATCTAAGGATGATGTCCAATATGATTGGTAAGCTAAGGGATGCTGGCCATGCGCTCACAGATGAGCAGCAAGTCAGAGCTGTCATAAGGTCCCTTCCTGCCTCATGGGCCAATATGAAACAGATATTGACCCACAGTGAAAACATCAAGAACTTTTCTGATGTTTCACAGCATGTCATCCTTGAGGACGAGACTCGAGATGCTGACAAGACCCTTACTTATGTCGCCCAAGGGGGATCGCGCAATGCAAATGGCAAGCGCGGAAGACAAAGTAAAAAGGTAAGAAAGGCGAGGCTAGCACTTCTGCGCCAAAGGAAGGAAAAATGAAGAAACGCAAGAGAGGAAAACGTGGTGGGAAAAAGGATTTGTCTAAAGTCAAATGCTTCAACTGTCAACAGAAAGGACACTTCGCTCGTGATTGCACTGAGCCGAAGAAGGTACTTTCAGAATCTCTCTCTCAGTTATATGTTTCCTCACATGTGATGGTTGCTCATTCCCAACCTGTGTGGTTTGTGGATACAGGTGCAACAAAACATGTAGCACGTGATCGAGAGGGGTTCGTAGATTATCACCGGATTCCAGCGGGTAGCAAACATATCTTCATGGGAAACAATAGCTTCGAAGAGGTGCTAGGGGTTGGTTCTTACCAGCTCAAGTTGCGCACTGGGCGCACATTGATTCTTGAGGATGTGCGATATGCACCCACTGTTCGGCTTAATCTACTTTCAGTTACTGCTTTATTAGACATTGGTTTTTCCTTTATTTTTAAGGGTAATAAGTTGGACATCTTTTTGGATGATGTTTTGTTCGGACATGGTTTTCGCATGGATAGTCTTTTTTAATTGGATTTAATTGATTCTCAGTCCTCTTATTCTTATGTGGTGAATGATAATATTGTGAATGATTCTACCACCTGGCATGCAAGACTGGGCCACATAGGCCAAGATAGAATGACTCGTTTGGCTAGAGAAGGCCTTTTGGGCCCACTCACAAGAGTCAATCTACAAACATGTGAGGCTTGTTTGGCTGGTAAAGCATGCAGGAAGCCTTTTGGAAAGGCTGTGAGAGCAACTCAGCCACTTGAGCTAGTTCACTCTGACATATGTTGACCTATGAGTGTAAAGGCACGCCATGGCGCCTCTTATTTCCTTACACTGATAGACGATTATACGCGATATGGTTACGTGTATATGATATCTCACCGCTATGAAGCTTTGAATTGTTTCCAACGCTTTGTAGCAGAGGTTAAGAATCAGAAAGAGAAGAGTTTTAAAACTCTTCGCACTGACCGGGGACGCGAATATTTGTCCGATCACTTCAAGAAGTTTTGTGAGGAAAAAGGGATACGCAATAAATTGGTGTTGCGGAAAGAAGGAATAGAACATTGTTAGACATGGTTAGGTCTATGATGGCGCAAGCAAACTTCCCAATATCTTTTTGGGGGATGCTCTTTTGACTGCAGCCTATATACTTAATCGAGTGCCTTCACAATCAGTCAAATCCACCCCATATGAGCTTTGGAATGGCCAAAAGCCAAATTTGGATAACTTGCGCCCATGGGGCTCAGCAGGTTATGTTCACAGTACTTCTCATAAGTATGGGAAACTAGGGCCTAAAGCTAAAAAGAGTATCTTCTTGAGATATTCTGAAAACTCTAAAGGTTATGTGATGTATGGTGAACATCCAAATGGTGGAAAGACTGAAATAGAGTCTCGTGATGTCGATTTCATAGAGAATGATTTTCCTAACATTGGAGACGCAAGTAAGAATCTTGACCTCTATGAGTTAGAGGAAGTTGAAGCCACTTTACCATCTCCAAGCGAAGGTGGGAAATTAGTTCCTCATCCTGTTGTCGCTGAAGATAGTATAAGTGACCTTCAACCTAGTGGGAGCATCCTAGACAGTGGGAGCACACCATCAGGACCATCAGGTCAACAAGATTCTCAACTGCGTAGAGGTGCACGAGAAAGAGTTCCACGTCATCATTTTGAGATTGACGGTGAAATTCTTATGTGCACTCCAACTGATGAAGATGAGCCCACTTATGTCGAAGAAGCCTTATCTTCACCTGCTAATAATGAGTGGATGGTTGCAATGAAAGATGAGTTGAGCTCAATGGAGAAGAATCAAGTCTGGGAGTTGGTTGACCTTCCGCCAGGGCGCAAGACTGTTGGAAACAAGTGGGTTTTAAAAGTCAAGCGCAAGGCAGATGGGTCAATTGACAAGTATAAGGCACGTCTTGTGGCGAAAGGCTATACCCAACAGCGGGGTGTGGACTATGAAGACACATTCTCCCCAGTGGTGAGATTTGTTTCAATTCGCTTGATCCTAGCTATTGTCGCCCAGCAGGATTTAGAACTTTTTCATATGGATGTTAAGACTGAGTTTCTCAATGGAGAACTAGACGAAGAGATTTATATGGCTCAACCTGAGGGTTTTGAAGTCAAGGGACATGAGCGCAAAGTTTGCCGGCTCAAACGTTCTATATATGGTCTCAAACAATCGTCTAGGCAGTGGTACTTTAGGTTTCATCATGCCATTACCTCTATAGGTTTTGAAATTATTGAACAAGACCATTGCGTTTACGTAAAACGATCCAAGAAAAATATTCTGATCCTTTCTTTGTATGTGGATGACATTCTTTTAGCTGGGAATGACATGAGTTCCATTGTCGCCACTAAGCAGTGGCTGTCCTCAACTTTTGAGATGAAGGACATGGGAGAAGCTAATTATGTGCTCGGGGTTAAAATCATACGTGATCGTCCAAAGAGACTTCTCGGTTTGTCTCAAGAGACATATATCAAGAAGGTCATTGAACGATTTCGTATGCATAACTCAAAACCCATAGACACTCCAATGGACAAGGCGTGTACTTTAAGCACAGACCAATGCCCAAAGAATGATGAGGAAAAGAATCGGATGTCCAAAGTGCCTTACGCGGCTGCAGTTGAGAGTCTGATGTACGCTATGTTGTGTACGCGTCCAGACATCTGCTTTGCCGTTGGAATGGTGAGTCGTTATCAGAGTAATCCTGGACCCGCTCATTGGAATGCGGTGAAGAGGATTCTTCGATACTTACGTGGAACCGCTGATCTCGTCCTGTGTTATCATGGTGGAGACTTGAGATTGAGAGGATACAGCGATGCTGATTGGGGTGCTGATAGAGATGAGCGCATATCCACTTCAGGTGGAGCTATCTCTTGGTACAGCAAGAAAAAGACTTGCATCGCCCTATCCACGATGGAGTCGGAGTATGTTGCTTGTTCAGCAGCAGTCCAGGAAACTGTTTGGTTGAGGTCATTCTTACAGGCTCTAGGGGTTACAGCTCATGCAGACGATCTGTCACTGTTCACTGTGACAATACAGCTGCCCTAGATTTTGTAAAGGACCCCAAATATCATGGGAAGGCCAAACACATAGGCCTTCGTTATCACTTCATTAGAACTTTAGTTGCGCAAGGAGAGGTGACCATGCATATACCTACTGGCAGAATGGTGGCTGATCCTTTGACCAAGCCTATTGCTAGAGATGTTTTCCTTTCTCACATTAGGAGTATGGGACTACGTAGGGTTTGATATGTTTATGGCATCTTATGTACTTGACATTATTTATTACATTAAATTTTCATTCCTTGATTTGAGTTTATTTTGGAATGAATGGATAATCTTTGTGATTACATATACATCCTTGTTGAGAGTGTCACCAGGCTTGAATTGACCCACTCACACGGGTAATTCACCTTGGCGCTAAGATAGCGAGCAAGATGAGACATAATTGTCTTAGGCGCCAAGTGGGCGAATAAGATGATACAGCTTATAAAGCAAACATGTCGCCTTAGTTGGAGCTAAGATGAGACCTATAAAGTTAGGTCGATCATAGAGTATCTCCACAACTCTATGTAGCCTGTTTACAGCCGAATGTGAGATTTCAGGCAGGCACTATGAGAGTGACTGGGCTGAAAAACTCAGGTTAGGCGCTTGTACAGCGACTAGACCCAGATTCGTATGGCGTATTTTATTATACATTTATGTGACACGCCCTTGCGGGTTACGCCATAGCATGCAAATCATACTGCATGTGCTAAATGCAGACCGACAGTGGGAGTGACGAATGAATCCCTGCTTCGTCACTGTGTGAGCCACTTGGATCGAAATATTTTTGATCCTATATGGTACCCTTTTCACCTTAGACTATGTCATGAAGAGGATACTCAATGTCGCTACTTTAGCATGTACCCTTGGATCATGGATGATGCGGTCTCGCGGGGCATGTCTAGGAAAGCGGTTGGGTCTAATTGGAATGACATGAGGGCTTTGGGAAGAAAGTTCAATATTACATCATGTTGTGTGATTCATAGCCCGGGCGACTTTGTCGATTTTTGTTTCGATATGAGTCATGAATACATAACATATGAGAGGTTTAACACTGCTCACTATGAGGGATTTGAGAGTGTTTAATCTGGTGTAGTTGAACTATCTGGGGTACATACGAGATTTTTTGGAGTGATGTATTGTGTTAGTTTGGTGATAACTTAATACAATACTCCTCAACTGGACATCCTTTCTCGTAGGTCGCACGTTCCATTTCCTGTATGAGGAGATGAGTGGACGAGAGATAAGGAGGGACTACACGATTTATTTGCCCTGTGTGTGGGCGAGTGGGAGCTGTTAATAAATTGGGTCAGTGGACCCATTATCCGCCCACTAACAGATAATGTGTATTTGTTAGTCTGGATAATTACAGTTATTTAGAGGATATTTATCTCCTAAGTGTTTGAGATAAATACAATATTTATCTCATAGGTGTTTGAGATAAATACATCTTTATCTCCTAAGTGTTTGAGGTAAAGTCTGTCTCTAAATACTATCTCTATATAAAGACTAGAGATATCCCAATAAAATATAGGTGACGAACAATAAGTCACAAGACGATCTCTCTCTATAACACTCTCTCTAGAGCAATCACCAAGCTCTAGGATTTGGTTCGTGGACGAAGAACTCGACTCTAGTAGCCGTTTTTGTACCTGCGAAAAAGATCAAGCGTGTTGGAGGTTCATAACAAGAAGGATCCATCGTCAGAATATTCAGAAACTTCATACGGTATGTTTTCGAATCCACTACGTGTTACGTGGTAGCGCATTAATTTTTTTTTAACATGTGCTATACAAATCAATAACTCTGTACGAGTGTTTGGTCCCCCCCTCCCCCTCACATCTTGAATCCGTCCCTACTTGGGGATGACGAAGATGAGGGGAAAAAGCAGAAAATATTTCACGGTGGCGGTGGTTTATCTGTGCCCGTTTTGCCATTATAATGATTGACAAGTAGATGCACCACGAGTTCTCTAGGTACGACGTCAATCACTAGCGATGAAATTTCTATATACATGATGAGGAGACATGAAAGTTACTTGCAGTGTGATGGTTACAATGATGCAGTCTAATATTGGATTCTACATGGCCAACCTAATTAACTTGAGTGTAGCCAATATAAAGGATGGGTCCTGCTTTATGCCGTTGCTCCAACTTGTAGGTGACATAGTAGGTGTGGTACGAGTATGGGCATTTAAAAGGAGTAGATTATCATGCAATGAAGTGTACTTTGTGCAGTTTTGCAGAGAACTAACAATTCTCAATTGATTAACCTGCATAGACTTGGAAATATCCATGAATGTAAGGTCCTAATTTCTTGCCACTTTTATCCAGAATCAGGATAAGCATTTCATGCTTGAACTGCAATAATCTCCCTCGCTTTCAAATCCACAACGAGAGCACCTTATGTTTGTTAGGAACATTACCGCTTTGTGTATACATGTGCAAAAAAAAACAAGTAAGAAAAATATTGATATGTAGTATACTAAATTGAGCAGACAAAATTAT
Organism: Escallonia herrerae; assembly: GCA_033070095.1. Taxonomy (NCBI): domain Eukaryota; kingdom Viridiplantae; phylum Streptophyta; class Magnoliopsida; order Escalloniales; family Escalloniaceae; genus Escallonia; species Escallonia herrerae. Next base: position 209,247 of record JAVXUP010001518.1, read on the forward strand.
AATGTTTCTAAAACTAAGAACCAACAGAATTAGAAATTGGACCATATGTAACTCACAACAGAAATGCAGAATGGCAAATGGAGAATCGAGGCATGAATTTGATTCACTGTCTTTAAGACTTTATCCGTCCCGCAATGGTCCTAACGCTCTCTTGACGAAAGTCTTTTAGGATACAACAGTAGCAGTGTCTGGAAATAGAAGCACTCCAAATTTGCAGACCCAACGAACCAAATCAATCCAGAACTCTTTCTTTCGGAAACACAGGAAAAACGGACATAATTTCAGGAGAGGAATTTTTTTCAGACCCTGGACACAATTTTTATATAACGAAAAAATTCACTGGAGGGTGCAACTCTTCACTGAACTAGGGTAGCTGTTGGAAAAGTTGCAACTTTCCATAAAAGAATTTAAATACATAAAAAATTATTTATTTAAAATATTTTTGTCTCAAAAAAACGAAACCTGATGGGCCCAAGCCCAAGTCATGACCACGGACCAGACCGGGACAGGACGAACGGGCAGCCCGCACGTCTGTTATGGACCTTGGGTCAACCTAAGTCCTCCCTCCTTACAAAACTGGGTACCTCCAAAAGACTCAACCTTTAGCTCAAAATTAAACTTTATAAGGAGACAACATTAGCTTTATCTCTTCAATTTGGAATTCTCTTTTCTCCTCAAGTTGAACTATCAACTTCAACTTCATTTTTCTTTTTCACTCCTCATTTGTTTTAAACTTGTGAATATACTATGATCATCTAATTCAATAGATGAATATAAATCAAATTGTTCCTAACCAAATTATAGTGTGTAACCCATTTGAAAATTGAGTTACAGTGGACTCCCCAAAGTGAGTTTAAAACCCACAATGCCAATAATCCCCCACATCAATGGAAAATTGACTGGACACTAAATGCAAGGAAATATTGACACTAGAAAGAGTTCAATTAGAACGATACTGCATCCGGATAGGCAGCCGATGGCCTTGAACCTTCCCTAGTGAGAACTATCGGATTTATTGGTTAACCAATGAATGTGATGTCTTGAATTGTTCAGCCTTTAGTGTAAATCGAGACAATAGAACATCACACAGTACTGCTCAAACATTGTTTTGAGGTTCTTATTATTGTGTTCATTATGGCCCTGAATAAGTCTTGGTTTTCATAAGTTCTTCCTGAGAATTCAGCCTTACAATTCTCATAGAAGCGGCCCACTTCTTACTCATGTAGGTGACTTCTTATTAAGAGGTTTCTACTGCACCCCAACTTGGTTTTTCAAGATATAAGAGTCATTAAAAGCATAGCTTAACTTAAACTTTTGTAGGTGGCAATATCTGCTCATTATAGGAATGGATATGAAGGTTTTAACCCTCCTATAGTACTTTGTCTGAGTCGCATTTACATAATTCAGTTTCCCATTGAACCTAGATCTTGAAATCTTCAGTCAGCTAGGTAGGGTTTCCATTATGGCAACCTTTTTAGTTCATAGGCTTAAGAGTCATTCCCCTTGATGACGTATTTACTTTCTCTCTAGTCAAAGCTTTCATTAACGGATCCGCAATGTTATCCTTTGACTTCACATAGTCAATAGAGATAATTCCACTAGAGAGTAATTGTTTAACAATATTATGTCTGTGATGTATGTGTCTAAGCTTACAGGTGTACGTACTATTTTGTGCTCTTCCACTTGCAGATTTACTATCACAATGTATGCAAATTGGTGGTACAGGCTTAGCCCAATGTGGAATATCCTCCAAGAAATTATGAAGCCACTCCGGTTATTCTCCTGCTTTATCTGTTTAAAGGATTTCCAATAAATAGCTGTTCTTACTAATGTAAACACATATCCACTCGTGAACCTTGTTTCACTAGAATCTGATATCCAATTAGCATCAATGTATCCTTCTAATACAGCTAGATATCTAGTGTAATGCAACAGTTTAAGGCATATTTTAAGTACCTTAAAACTCTTATAATAACTATCCAGTGAGTTTTTCCCGAATTGCTAGTATATCTGCTCAGTTTACTGACAGCATTGCTATATCGGGTCTCGTATAATTCATGATATACATTAGACTACCAATTATGCATGAATACTCTAATTAAGATACTCATTCACCAGTATTATTTGTTAGATGTAAATTTACATCTAGTGGTGTCTTCACCGGACTACCATCATAACTTATAAATTTTTCTAGCACTTTCTCAATATAATGAGATTGTGTCAAGACTAGTTCATTTGATGTTGTGGTAATTTTCATACCAAGTATAACATCAACCACACCCAAATCTTTCATATCAAATTTACTTGTCAAAATTTTCTTTGTAACTTTAATGAGCTCAATATTGCTCCCGATAATGAGCATGTCATCAACATAAAGACAAACAATGACATATCCTTTTTTCTGTGCCTTTAATGTAGACACATTTATCACATTCGTTGATTATAAAGTCATTTTCAATCATGACTTTATCAAACTTTTCATGCCATTGTTTGGGAGCCTGTTTTAGTCCATAGAGTGACTTAACAAGCTTGCACGTATTCCTCTTTTGATCAGGAGCTATAAATCCTCGATTTGTTCCATATAGATCTCTTCATTTAGATCTCCATTTAGGAAGACTCTCTTCACATCCATTTGGTGTATCTCACGATTATTAATAGCTACAATAGCTATCAATATATGAATGGATGTTATTCTTATAGCTGGTAAATATGTATCGAAATAGTGAAGGCTTTCTTTTTGTCTATATCCCTTGACAAATGTGGCCTTATATTTTTTGATCGTTCAATCAGCTTTCATTTTTCTCTTGAAAATCCATTTACACCTTAAGGGTTTATTTCCAAGAGAGATCCACCAGTTCCCATGTATGATTTTGCCTGATGGAATCTATTTCACTATTAATAGCCTTTTTCCAATGTGGAGCTTCAGGACTTGACATTGCTTCACTATAGATATGAGGCTCATTTTTTAACAAATATGTTAGAAAATCAGGACCAAAAGATGTAGACGTTCTAGCTCTCTTGCTACATCTTGGTTCATCTTCCTCTTATGAGGGTTATTGGTCCATATTAGTTCTTTCTAAAGAACTCTATTCTTATACAACTTTATAAGAAAATATTTCTTCAAAGAAATATGCATTCCTTGTTTCTATTATGGTGTTGATGTGTATGTCATCAACCTCAGATTTATGCACTAAGAACCGATAAGCAGAAATCCTTTTCACGTTGGCTATAGAATGCTTTCCTTTATTTCCTTTATTTTTGTGACTGTAACAATCCTTAGCAAGATGGCCTGATTTGTCGCACATATAGAAATTCCCATTGAACTTCCTTTTTTTCTCACCGGCATTGGAATTTGAGCCACTTGCTCCATTTGGACCATCTGAAGCAGAAAGTTTCCTTCTCTCTGACGAACCTTGCTCGATGACTTTTGTCTTGGCCTCTTGATGATAATTTTCTGCCTTCCTCTCAGACTGTCGATTATCCTCATCAATCCTCAATCAAACAATCAAGTCTTCAAGTTTCATTTCCTTGCCTTCGTGTTTCAAATAATTCTTGAATTCTTTCCAAGTATGAGGCAATTTTTCAATTACTGCCGCCATTTGAAAGGATTCTCCAAGCACCATATTTTCTGCATGAATGTCATGCAGATTTAGTTGAAACTCTTGGACTTGACGAATCACAGTCTTGGAATCCACCATTTTCAAATCAAGATATTTGCCGACTACAAATTTCTTAGAGCCGGCATCTTCTGCCTTGTATTTCTTTCCAATGATTCCCATAATGCTCTCACATTTTTCATTAGACTATAGACGTTATACAACGCATTGTCCAAACTAGGGGTGCAACTTAGGCCAGATAACCCGTGGACAACCCGTGCCAGCCCACAAAAATATGGGCATGGATTTACTTTTGTAGTGACCATGATGGACGTGGGCTCAAAATTTTGAGCCTGTAAAAAATATGAGTTGGACACGGGCAAAGGTTCCTACAAGTCCGTCCAGCCCGTGGGGAAATCAACCCATTTAACTATTATATAATATAGATTAATATATATGGGAGTTGATCCGTTGAGAGCGCTAGCAAAATGGGTTAAGTTGCTAGCGCGATCTGGCCGTTCACGCGTGATCTGTGGACTATTCAGATCTTTTTTTTGAGTTTTTGTTAAGTCTGTCCACTACATTATGTAGCGGACTATTTTTTGACAAGAATACCCTTAAAGTTAAAAAGAGCCCATCCGCTAGATTATGTAGCGGACTAGTTTTCTGATTTTTTTTCTCTCTCTCTCTCTCTCCTTTCTCTCATTAATGCTCTGACTTTTTTTTCTCTCTCTCTTTCCCTCATCCGCTACATAATGTCGCGGACTAGTTTTCTAACATCTGTCTCTCTCTCTCATTAATGCTTTGACTTATCTCTTCAATATGACTTATCTCTGTGTCCTTTCTATGTCCTTTCTCTTCAATCTGACTTATCTCGTTCTCTCACCACTTTTTTCTTCTCTTTCGTCCTTCTCTTCCCTTTTTTTCTCTCTTTCTCCTTTCATATGATAACCATCAAAAGAAAAGTTTTGAAACATATTGCTGCAATTCAGGCCCTCTGCTTTTGGAGATGCATGATCGAGATGCAATTCAAGTCCGCATAAAGCACACAGTCCAATTCAAGGAACCCTGCAACGCGAGGAATCACTGAAAAGAAACCATTTATAAATACCTCTACGTGCAGGTTTTGAGTCGCACGAGGCTTTGCCATTCAGTTCTACAATGTGCAGAACGGGTTGGGCTATGACCGACCTAGCAAAGCAGTAGATTGGCTCATTAACAAGGCCAAGAATGCCGTTGCCAAGCTGGATGAATTGCCTGAGTGGAACCCAATTCTTGGTAAACCTTCCACTGCACTGGGGCCAGAGCCAACAGAGTTGCCTCCTTGGCTCCTTCCTCTTGTGGGTATGAATTTCAGCTACCTAAGCAAATGGGTGAAAAAGTGGTAGTTTTGATGAAGAAAGCATTGAAGATACATTGAAATCGTTCTTTCCTACGAGTTCTGGAATGAGTTTCCAGAACTACCCGAATGAGTTGATGCCAAGAGAAAGGAGAGAGAAAGAGAGAAAAAATGTCAAAAAACTTGTCCGCTACATAATGTAGCGGATGAGGGGAGAGAGAGAGAGAGAGAGAGAGAGAGAGAGAGTCCGAGCATTAATGAGAGAAAGAGAAAAAAATGTCATAAAAGTCCGTCCGCTACATAATGTAGCGGATGGGCTGTTTTTAAGTTGGAGGGTATTTTCGTCAAAAAATCGTCCGCTACATAATAGCGGACGGACTTAAAAAAAAGTAAAAAAAATATCTGGACCATCCACAGATCGCGCTAGCAACTTAACTCATTTTGTTAGCGCTCTCAAAGGATCAGCTCCCATATATATTAATCTATATATATATATATATATATATATATATATATATATATATATATATATATATATATTCATGTTACAATATATTTATTTTGTTTCCTTTAGTCATTATAAACCGCGGATCATGTAAGTCTGCAATCTCGACCGTCAAACTCTTAACCTAATAGAATACAATTTCTGTTTTGTACTTTATGAACTCTCAGCCCCCACTTTGACAAAGTCAAAGTCTTAGAGCCAAATGTATGCTCATATTCTTGTCTTATTTTTCTGAACCATGTTGAGCGATGGTTCACACTTTTCGTTCATGTTTAGAGATCTTTAAATACTTTACTTTTTTATTTTTTTAATTATAGGATTAGAAACTCTTGTCTTTTTCTCTCTCATTTTGTCCCAAATATTTGTTTTCATGTTTATATTTAATTTTATTTTGAGATTTTAATGTACTTTTTTTCATTATCATGAATAAATTGTAGAGTTGGATGATCAATGATATATTTTGAAATCGTTAAAAAAAATATAATTCATAATGGACAACTCGTGGACAGCCAGCGTCCACCCGAATTTTGATGGGCTTGGCGTAAGCAAATATTATTTAGCCCATAGATGGGCTGAGCTGGACATGGGCACGACTTTTGGAGAGCAGGGTGATCATGGTCTAACCCTTGGACCCGTCCAGCCCGCCCAAGTTGCACCATTAGTCCAAACCATTGAGGATATAGTTCTTGCATAGAAAATCTGAATGCTTCCAAGTATCCACGACAGCCACTGTCTGCCGGTCAGGTTATCACCAAGTTTTGGTGCATCCTCTTGTAAGAACATTGCCAAGTTCAATGTGGTTAAATAAAACAACAAAATTTGTTGCCATCTTTTAAATCCTTTCCGTTTAACTTTTCGGTCTTTCACAAGTCCAACGGATCCATGAGCAGTCCCTAAATAAGGCATTGCATGCACAGTCCCGTCACCATGTTGTGCATTGGGATTAACTGGTCCACCTTTGGGAATGGTTCGCTAGTAGCCATTGTTACATCTATCAACCAATTTATAACAACAATTATTAGACATCCAGTCTAACACAAACTATAATGAAAAGCAGATTCTAGTAAGACTACAATTAAATTTAAAAATTGAAAATAATTTTAATACAAAGTTTGACAGAATCAAATAACAAAATGAAAATTTTAAAAATAGTGTTTCTACACATGTAACACAAAGTGCAGGATAAAGTCTTAAGATTGTTACGAAAATTAGTGCTTTGTGTATACTTGTACAGAAAAATAAAAACATACTGATATGTAGTATACTAAATCGAGCAGATAGAATTGTAATGTTTCTAAAACTAAGAACCGATAGAATTAGAAACTGGACTATATGTAACCCACAATAGAAATGCAGAACAACAAATGGAGAATCGAGGCGTAAATTTCATTCACTGTCTTTAAGACTTTATTCGTCCCACAATGGTGCTAATGTGTCTCTTGACGAAAGTCTCCCAGGATATAATGGCAGCAACGTCTAAAAGTAGGAACACTCCAAATTTGTAGAATTTTCAGACTCAGCGAACCAAAACAACACAGAACTCTTTCTTTCGGAGACAGAGGAAAAACATATAGAATTTCAGGAGAGGAAATTTTTTTTTTTTTTCTGTTTTTTAGACCCTCAACGCAGCTTTTATACAATGAAAAAATTCATTGGAGGGTGCAACTCTTCACTGAAAGAGTACAGGCAGCTGTTGGAAAGGTTGTAACTTTTTGAAAAAGAATTTAAATAAATAAATAATTATTTATTTAAAATATTTTTGTCCCGAAAGAATAAAGCCTGATGGGCCACGACCATGGATCGGGATAGGTGGGCGACATGCACGTGTGTTGTGGACCTTGTGTCAACCTAGGTCCTCCCTCCTTACAAAACTTAGGTACCCCCAAGGGGCTCAACCCTTAACTCAAGATTAAATCTTATAAGGAGGCAACATTAGCTTTATATGTGAGATTCTCTTTTCTCTTCAAGTTGTACCACCAACTTCAACTTTCTCATTCACTCCTAATTTGTTTCAAACTTGTGAATATATATGATCGTCTCCTCTAATAGACGAACATAAATCAATTTATTTCTAACTAAATTATGGTGTGGAACCCATTTGAAAATTGAGTTAAAAGTGGACTCCACAATGAGTTCAAAACCCGCAATGCCAACAATGTTGAGTAAAATATATGTCCTTTCAAATCCGTTCTTGGAGCCTTTGCACCGACGCTTTGAGACCGCTGCTCTTCTGGCAATGTCTTCTTCATCACCGCTCAAGATGATGAATCTTTTATGCCTAAAAATAGCATAGTGGAGAGACTGTACATACATGTCAAGTTCTTTTTTCTTTTTGAGTACATGCGCAGATAGGCAACTTAATGTACAAGTGGGCATGCACTACGTTCCACAAAAGTATAAGCGAACAAGTTATCAGAAATTGAAAGAGAAAAAAAATGGTACATTGATTTTGGTGTAAAGTAGCCGAGTATTATAGCTTTAAAAGACATTTTGTAGATGGCTTTACCATCATACTAGAGACTTTTGTATGACTGTTATCAAGAAAAATCTTATCCTCGTTAAATAAAAATTCAGTACGTGATTGTATGTAAGGATTTTTTGATGAGATAAAAGGTTGTATAACGTTGTTTCTGCTACTTAGATACACAGTTCAATCCTTGTTTTGAGTTCAAAATTGCGTGCGAAGTAGGTTTTCGAGGTTCGCAATAAACTTTAAAAAAAAAGTATTCATCAGTTTGCCCAAAGTAAGGAAAAATTAGAAAAACAGGGGATTTGAAGTTAAATATTTGTAGATGAGAGGTTTATTTTGAAAAATTGTGAAAAAAAGTGGGGTGACTTTTCAAAATTTCTGAACAAGGGGTAGACTTAAGAAAATATGAGTTTTTTGAAATCAAACGATATTGGACTTCCCAGATTACCCTTCCCGCCAAAATCGTTGACCATTCTTCTGGTAGAAGTCATTTTTTTGCAAGAATGCAAGTACGGTTATGAGAAAATACTTGTGAGTTTGTACAGATATTCAAGTCATTTCTGCCCTTCAAACTGATGCAATACTAACTTTGCCTAAGGGAAGGGCTTGTATTAGAGCACCCAAAAATTTACCTGATATGAACATGGTAGGGTACAATATACATAAATTTTGAATCAACGCCAGCTTACTTTCTCGCTAATGCCTATCAAACTTCACTTGCAAAACAAGCCAACAAAACCAATATTTCCATACAAAACCTATTTTTTCCCCTAAGTTTTAGACCACTTCATATTCCAACCCAAGAGCTCCAAAATCTTCTACCAAAAGTATATTACTAATAATCATTATTAGCACCATGGAGCACCAGCTTTTGTCTACACTATCGATGAAGGGAACATTGAATGGTTTGTTGACAATACTGGTTTTATGCTTGACATTGCTCCAAAATTTCAAGCGCTATTGTTCTTCATTGAAATATTACCACAAAACTCTTTATAGTTTTATACATCTCAAAAGTATCTTAGGAAATACAAATTTACAGTCAGAAGGAAATAGAAGTTTAGATAAAATCTAATCTTGGTGTTTTTGAAAACAGTTTCTTTGGTTGAGTGTTGATTAAAAGTATTTAGAGTGCGAATGGGATTAGTCGGAATGATTTTTCAGCATAGGTTTTACAGAGAATCAATGTCATTTGGGAATGACTCCCACAAATCTGCCAAGATTTATGTTTATATCGTGTAAATCTTTGGGTGCTCTAATATAAGCTCTTCACTTAGACAAAGTAAGTATTGCATCAGTTCGAAGGGAAAAAAAGACTTGAATATCTGCACAAATTGACAAGTATTTTCGCATAACCGTACTTGCATTCTTGCAGAAAACGACTTATACCAGAACAGTTGTCAACGATTTTGGCGGGAAGGGTAATCTGGGAAGTCCAAATTAGTTAATTTCGAAAGACCCATTTTTTTTAAGTCTACCCTTTGTTAAAAAATTTTGAAAAGTCATCCTACTTTTTCTTAACGGTCCGTTTGGAACCAATTCTTATAGATTTGGATTTCAGATTTAGAATTGAATTTTGAATTGAATTTACTTTTTTTTGTTTGGAACGAAAGGGAATTCAAATCACGGAATTCCAATTTCGTGTTTGGAGAACACATAAAATGGAAAGGTAATAAATTTTTAGACAATTATATCCTTGACTTATGATGAAAAATAAATTATGATAAGTGATTTCAAGTGTGCTAGTGCCACCACATGGTGGTGGTGGTGGCGGCAGCAGCACTGCACAGGGTAGCAACATCGACAGTGGAAGTGGTAGGGTGGTCAAATGATGATAGTGATGGTATTGAGGTGTAACAAGGCGTAATTGGTGGTCGTCAACTGACGCAAATAGTGATGCCGACAATAGTGGTGACGGTGGTGGCAATAGTGTTGGCGGCAATAGTAGTGATGGCGGCAATAGTAGTGATGGTGGCAGTGGCGACGGTAATGGTGGTGGCAACGGCGGTAATGGTGGTGGTGATGGCGGCAGTAGCGGTGGTGGCAGTAGTGGTGGCAGCGGCAGTGGTGGCAATAGTGGTGGCAGCGGCATTGGTGGTAATAGTGGGGGTGGCAGTAGTGGCGTAGTGGTGACGATGGTGGTGGTGGCATTATTGGTGGCTGTGGCGGCGACAATGGTGTGGTAGTTATGGTGGTGGTGGCGACGATGGTAGCTGTGGCAGCACTGGCGATGGCAGTGGTGGCAGCGGCGGTGGTGGCGATGATGGTAGTTGTGACAGTAGTAGTGGCGAAGGTGGTGATTGTGGCAGTATTGGCTGTGGTGGTAGTGGCGGTGGCGGTAGTGGTGGGGGATGCAGTGGCAGTGACAGTAGCGGCAGCGACAGTGGTAGTTGTGGCACTACTGGCAGTGTTGAAGGTGACGGTTGTGGTGGTGGCTGAGGTGGTGGCAGTAGTGTTAGCGGTAGTGACAGTGATAATGGTGGTAGTGGTGGTGACGTGGTGGCAGTGATGGAGGTGGTGGTGGTGGCGGTGGCGGGAGTAGTGGTGCCGGTGGTGGTACTAAAAGTGATATCGTGGTAGCGGCAATAAAGATGGTGGTGATTAATTCATTGTTGGAGAAATCCTGAAAAAAGGATAAGATATTTAAATAATTACTTTTAATTCAAGTAAATCGAAATCCTATGAAATCCGACCATTTTCATCGGATTTCATACTATAGAAACAAATCCAGTCAAATCCCATGAAATCCAATTCCTTTTTTTAATGTTCCATACAACAAAATTTGAGAATTTGAAATGAAATTCCATCAGTTCCATGGTTCCAAACACGTTGTAAGTTTTCAAAAGAATCCCACATTCAACAAATATTTACTACAAAAACCCCTCATTTCCTAAATTTTCTAATCTTTTATGCCTACAAAAGGCCAAAATAGTGGAGAGAATCCACATACATGTCAAGTCCCTTTTTCTTTTGGAGTGCATGCGCAGATAGGCAACTTAACTTAAAAGTGAAGATGCATTACGTTCCACAAAAGTAAAAGTAAACATGTTTTTGGTGTAAAGTAGCGGAGTATTATAGCTTTAAAAAGACGTTTTAGAGATGGCTTTATCATCGTACTTGAGATTTTTGCTGGAGTATTCTTTCATGACTTTGGAGGATATTGTTAAACTAATTATGCCAAATCACAATCAACAATAAACCAATTTATCAATAAAGGTTGATCAAATAAGAGGTTTAGAAGAGCCTGAAATCCGGTTGAGGCATGCTAAAATGCACTTTCCTTGAAGAAGATACGCTCCAAAATCTGCACTTGATCAACGATGTTCCAATCCAAAGATACAACAATCATAGAAGAAGTTTTGATGCAGTAAAAATTCTTCTCGAATCTTGGAACATCCGTATATATGTGTATTCTTTTTAAAGAGAAAACAAATGAAAGAAGTGTTTTTGGAGAGAATGATGTCGACTAAATTTATTTATTTATATGAGTACAAAATTAGGACATTATTAAATTTATTTAATTAGGACATTATTTAATTAGGACATTATCAAAAAGTCTTTCACTTTAATTAGGACATTATTAAATTTATTTGTATGAGTACAAAATATGTCCCTTCAAATTCATTCTTCGAGCCTTTGTGCACCAACGCTTCGAGACCTCTGCTCCTTTGGCAATGTCTTCATTATCACCACTCTAAATAGCCAAACATAGCAGAGAGAATGTATATACATGTATAGTTCTTTTTCATTTTTAGTGCATATGGACATGAAAATAGGCAACTTAACGTACAAGTAGAGATGCACCATGCCCCACAAAAGTATGCAAACACCGCCGCATCTGAGAGGAAAAAAAAAAGGTTACATTTAATTTTAGTGTAAAGTAGCCGAGTATTACAGCTTTCAAGACATTTTGGAGCTGGCTTTATGATCATACTATAGACTTTTGTATAGCTTAGGCCACTTCTTTTTATGAACAAAAATCTTGTCTGTGCTGAAAATTCAAAAGGTGGTATAATGTATGAATATGACCATGAACCTTTTTTTTTGTTGAAATAAAACGTTGTATGACATTGTTTTGCTACTTAAACACGCACATACACGCACTCTTTACTCCTCCTTTTGATGTTAATCTCAAAATTGTGTGCAATGTAGGTTTTCAAGGTTTTTAGTAAGTTAAAAATAAGTATTCATCAGTTTGCCAGAGATAATTTATGTCCTTCATTGATAATATTTCTCAGACCTTTCTATGAAAACATGAGATACATATGACGTTGACCAAAACTTCCACGATCTACCGGAGTCGATTGTGTCTCTTTGGTACTTTTATGGCTGGGATAATGGCATTAGACTTAAGCACTTAACAAAATAACAAAATTGTGTACTTTGAAAGGTAAAAATCTATGGAAAAAATTTGGCTGTTATCTGAGTTAGATGGATCTTCCTCTTATTCTCTGAATAGCGACAATCAATCATCTCTAAATATTTATAGTGACTTTTATCTAGTGAAGCTTAAAAAGTACTGCTAATAACTGTCACTGAAAGTGTTAGAAAAAAGTCATTATAAACATTTAACAATTATTAATTGTCACTATTTTTACTGGGTTAGAGGAAAATTCCTACAATCGGGGTAGAAGCCAAAATTTGTTCAATATATATATATATATATATATATATATATATATATATATATATATATATATATATATATATATATATGAAAGTCAAAACTGAGAGAATGTTGCCCAATTTTCGCTCAATTGGACGCTCTTTTAGTTCGCCATATGAACTTTTTTATTTTGAATTTTTAAAATATTTTAAATTTACTTACCTTTTGAATTATGATTTGGATTCTCTCTCTCTCTCTCTGATTTGAATTTATTATTTGAAATTCAACAAATTTTATAGATTTTATATTTCTCTCTCTTCTATGTGAACATACCCCACTTAATTTTTTTTATATCTTTACAACTCCATTAATTCCTAGATTTTGACAAAAATAATTCTCTATATATTCCTTTTTAATCTTAAATCTTTTTTATTGTTTAGGGAACCACAATATTTTTTATCAGTTTTTCTCTTAAATTACCCTAATCTCCTTCCTTTTATTTCATTGCAAGTTTTATATATAGTTTATATCTCATTTCTTCAATCATTTATTATGTACAGTTACTATTTTCTTGGTGGTCTTGAGTAATACAACATCAACACACGGGTTATTATTGTTAGTATTATTCATTGATTCTTATTAGTTAGACGAGACTATTTCTATTATT